>SZWC01000026.1:225271-240273 GCA_023375785.1 Penium margaritaceum | reverse complement strand
GCGGCCAGGGTGCATCCTTGGATGTGCCCAAGTTGTGGTGGGCATAACGCGGACACAAGGAGCGCCAATGCCTTTTTGTTTCGCTTCTTGTATGCCTCCTTTACCTCAGCCGCTGCAGTCTCCGGCGGAGCAGTCTCATCACCTTTTACGAGCTCAAGCAGTCCCTTGTCGTCAAGGAAGACCTCAAACTGCCACCTCCACAAGGCAAAGCCTGTCCCATCAAACTTAAGGACAGCGCGGCTGCTCTCTTGCTCGCTGGTTGCCATGTCTTGCTGTTGGAAGCGTGAAATCAAGCTGGCTTTGAACCCCTTAGAGGCGTGGGCCCATAACCCTTTGTTGGCCTGAGGGTGAGTGTGCACCCTGGAGGGTTCCTAGAAGTGGCTGGTTCACACCACCAACTGTTTTTGGAGAGACTGAAACTGTGGAGGCAACTGGTTCCAAGGATGGCAAAATCTGGTCAGAGAGTGAGGCAATAGTTTTGTCCTCAATTGGATGGGAATTAACACTTTATCAAGGCTCACAAGCAGTGGCATTTTATAGCCACTGATCTAAGTTTTCCAGAACACCAAAGCATGCCAGATTTGGAGCTTCCTAGCAGATTCTATGGCTTCTAGAGTGCTCCTTGGTAGGCTGTCCATTTCCCACCTAGGAAGGCATCCCTTCCCTCCTCTAGAAGCTTCTGCCACTTCCTAGATTCCTCAGCTTGCTTCTAGTACAACTCTCACACAACTCTGGCACAACTCTGGCACAACTATGGCACAAATCTGGCACGACTCTTGCACGACTCTGGCACAACTCTGGCACAACTATGGAAAAACTCTGGCACAACTCTGCCACAACTATGGCAAAACTCTGGCACTACTCTGGCACAACTCTGGCAGAACTCTGGCACAACTCTGGCACAACTCTGGCACAACTCTGGCAATACTCTGGCACAACTCTGGCACAGCTCTGGCACAACTCTGGCAAACCTCTGGAACAACTCTGGCACAACTCTGGCACAACTCTGGCACAACTCTGGCACAAGTCTGGCAAAACTCTGGCACAACTTTGGCACAACTCTGGCACAACTCTGGCACAACTATGGAAAAACTCTGGCACAACTCTGCCACAACTATGGCAAAACTCTGGCACGACTCTGGCACAACTCTGGCACAACTCTGGAACAACTCTGGCACAACTCTGGCACAACTCTGGCACAACTCTGGCACAACTCTGGCACATCTCTGGTACAACCATGGCACAACTCTGGCACAACTCTGGCACTACTCTGGCACAACTCTAGCACAACTCTGGAACAACTCTGAAACAATTCTGGCACAACTCTGTCAGAACTCTGGCACATATCTGGCACAAATCTGGCACAACTCTGGCACACCTCTAGCACAACTCTGGCACAGCTCTGGCACAGCTCTGGCATAACCAAGGCACAACTCTGGCACAACTCCGGCTCAACTCCGGTACAACTCTGGCACAACTCTGGCATAACTCTGGCACAATTCTGGCACAACTCTGGAACAACTCTGGCACCTTTCTGGAACATCTCTGGCATACCTATGGCACAAATCTGTCATATTTTGGCACAACTCTGGCACAACTCTGGCACAACTTTGGCACAACTCTCACACAACTCTGGCACAACTCTGGCACAACCCTGGCACAAATCTGGCACAACTCTGGCTCAACTCTGGCACAACTCTGGCACTAGTCTGCCACAACTCCGGCTCAACTCTGGCACAACTCTGGCACTAGTCTGCCACAACTCCGGCTCAACTCTGGCACAACTCTGGCACTAGTCTGCCACAACTCCGGCTCAACTCTGGCACAACTCTGGCACTAGTCTGCCACAACTCCGGCTCAACTCTGGCACAACTCTGGCACTAGTCTGCCACAACTCCGGCTCAACTCTGGCACAACTCTGGCACTAGTCTGCCACAACTCCGGCTCAACTCTGGCACAACTCTGGCACTAGTCTGCCACAACTCCGGCTCAACTCTGGCACAACTCTGGCACTAGTCTGCCACAACTCCGGCTCAACTCTGGCACAACTCTGGCACTAGTCTGCCACAACTCCGGCTCAACTCTGGCACAACTCTGGCACTAGTCTGCCACAACTCCGGCTCAACTCTGGCACAACTCTGGCACTAGTCTGCCACAACTCCGGCTCAACTCTGGCACAACTCTGGCACTAGTCTGCCACAACTCCGGCTCAACTCTGGCACAACTCTGGCACTAGTCTGCCACAACTCCGGCTCAACTCTGGCACAACTCTGGCACTAGTCTGCCACAACTCCGGCTCAACTCTGGCACAACTCTGGCACTAGTCTGCCACAACTCCGGCTCAACTCTGGCACAACTCTGGCACTAGTCTGCCACAACTCCGGCTCAACTCTGGCACAACTCTGGCAGAACTCTGGCACAACTCTGGCACACCTCTCGCACAACTCTGGCACAACTCTGGCACAACTCTGGCACAATTCTGGAACAAGTCTGGCACAACTCTGGATAAACTCTGGCACAACTCTGGCAAATCTCTGGCACAACCATGGCACAACTCTGGCACAACTCTGGCACTACTCTGGCACAATTCTGGCACAACTCTGGAACAACTCTGAAACAATTGTGGCACAACTCTGGCAGAACTCTGGCACATATCTGGCACAAATCTGGCACAACTCTGGTACACCTCTGGCACAACTCTGGCACAGCTCTGGAACAGCTCTGGCACAACCATGGCACAACTCTGGCACAACTCCGGCTCAACTCCGGTACAACTCTGGCACAACTCTGGCATAACTCTGGCACAATTCTGGCACAACTCTCGAACAACTCTGGCACCTTTCTGGAACATCTCTGGCATACCTCTGGCACAAATCTGTCATATTTCTGGCACAACTCTGGTACAACTCTGGCACAACTTTGGCACAACTCTCACACAACTCTGGCACAACTCTGGCACAACTCTGGCACAAATCTGGCACGACTCTTGCACAACTATGGCACAACTCTGGCACAACTCTGGCACAACTCTGGCACAACTCTGGCACAGCTCTGGCACAACTCTGGCACAACTCTGGCACAAATCTGTCACGACTCTGGCACAACTCTGGCACAACTCTGGCACAGCTCTGGCACAACTCTGGCACAACTCTGGCACAAATCTGTCACGACTCTGGCACAACTCTGGCACAACTCTGGCACAGCTCTGGCACAACTCTGGCACAACTCTGGCACAAATCTGTCACGACTCTGGCACAACTCTGGCACAACTCTGGCACAGCCCTGGCACAACTCTGGCACAACTGTGGCACATCTCTGGCACAACTCTGGCACAACTCTGGCATATCTCTGGCACAACTCTGGCACAACTCTGGCACACCTCTGGCACAACTCTGGCACAACTCTGGTACAATTCTGGCACAACTCTGGCACAACTTTGGCACAACTCTGGCACAACTCTGGAACAACTCTGGCACAACTGTGGGACAACTCTGGCACTACTTTGGCACAATTGTGGCACAAATCCAGCACAACTCTGGCACAACTATGGCACAACTCTGGGAGAACTCTGGCACAACTCTCGCACAACTCTCGCATAACTGTGGCACACCTTTGGCACAATTCTGGCACAACTGTGGCACAACTCTGGCACAACTTTATCACAACTGTTGTACAAATCCGGCACAATTCTGGCACAACTATGGCACAACTCTGGCACAACTCTGGCACATCTCTGGCACAACTCTGGTACATCTCTGGAAAAACTCTGGCACAACTCTGGCATACCTTTGGCACAACTATGGCACAACTCTGGCACAACTCTGGCACAACTATGGCAAAAATCTGGCACTACTCTGGCAAAACTCTGGCATAACACTGGCACAACTCTGGCACAACTCTGGCACAACTATGGCACAAGTCTGGCACAACTCTGGGACAACCCTGGCACGACTCTGGCACAACTCTGGCACAACTCTGGCACACCTCTGGCACACCTCTGGCACAACTCTGGCACAATTATGGCACTACTCTGGCACAACCCTGGCACAACTCTGGCACAACTCTGGCACAATTCTGGAAGAACTCTGGCACAACTCTGGCACAACTCTGGCACAATTCCGGCAAAACCCTGGCACAACTCTGGCAAAACTATGGCACAAGTCTGGCACAACTCTGGGACAACCCTGGCACGACTCTGGCACAACTCTGGCACAACTTCGGCACAACTCTGGCACAAGTCTGGCACAACTCTGGCACAACTCTGGCACAACACTGGCATAACTATGGCACAACTATGGCATAACTCTGGCACAACTCTGGCACAACTGTGGCACAGCTCTTGCATGACTTTGGTTCAACTGTGGCGAAAATCCGGCA
Organism: Penium margaritaceum; assembly: GCA_023375785.1. Taxonomy (NCBI): domain Eukaryota; kingdom Viridiplantae; phylum Streptophyta; class Zygnematophyceae; order Desmidiales; family Peniaceae; genus Penium; species Penium margaritaceum. The sequence goes on along the minus strand of SZWC01000026.1, from coordinate 235,896 downwards.
CAACTCTGGGACAACTCTGGTACAACTCTGGCACAACTCTGGCACAACTCTGGCACAACTCTGGCACAACTCTGGCACAACTCTGGCACAACTCTGGCACAACTCTGGCACAACTCTGGCAAAACTCTGGCAAAACCCTGGCACAACTCTGGCACAACCCTGGCACTACTCTGGCACAACTCCGGCTCAACTCTGGCACGACTCTGGCACAACTCTCGCACAACTCTGGCACAACTCTGGCACAACTCTAGCACAACTCTGGCACAACCATGGCACAACACGGGCACACCTCTGGCAGAACTCCGGCACAACTCTGGCACAACTCTGGCAAAACTCTGGCAAAACCCTGGCACAACTCTGGCACAACCCTGGCACTACTCTGGCACAACTCCGGCTCAACTCTGGCACGACTCTGGCACAACTCTCGCACAACTCTGGCACAACTCTGGCACAACTCTAGCACAACTCTGGCACAACCATGGCACAACACGGGCACACCTCTGGCAGAACTCCGGCACAACTCTGGCACAACTCTGGCAAAACTCTGGCAAAACCCTGGCACAACTCTGGCACAACCCTGGCACTACTCTGGCACAACTCCGGCTCAACTCTGGCACGACTCTGGCACAACTCTCGCACAACTCTGGCACAACTCTGGCACAACTCTAGCACAACTCTGGCACAACCATGGCACAACACGGGCACACCTCTGGCAGAACTCCGGCACAACTCTGGCACAACTCTGGCAAAACTCTGGCAAAACCCTGGCACAACTCTGGCACAACCCTGGCACTACTCTGGCACAACTCCGGCTCAACTCTGGCACGACTCTGGCACAACTCTCGCACAACTCTGGCACAACTCTGGCACAACTCTAGCACAACTCTGGCACAACCATGGCACAACACGGGCACACCTCTGGCAGAACTCCGGCACAACTCTGGCACAACTCTGGCAAAACTCTGGCAAAACCCTGGCACAACTCTGGCACAACCCTGGCACTACTCTGGCACAACTCCGGCTCAACTCTGGCACGACTCTGGCACAACTCTCGCACAACTCTGGCACAACTCTGGCACAACTCTAGCACAACTCTGGCACAACCATGGCACAACACGGGCACACCTCTGGCAGAACTCCGGCACAACTCTGGCACAACTCTGGCAAAACTCTGGCAAAACCCTGGCACAACTCTGGCACAACCCTGGCACTACTCTGGCACAACTCCGGCTCAACTCTGGCACGACTCTGGCACAACTCTCGCACAACTCTGGCACAACTCTGGCACAACTCTAGCACAACTCTGGCACAACCATGGCACAACACGGGCACACCTCTGGCAGAACTCCGGCACAACTCTGGCACAACTCTGGCAAAACTCTGGCAAAACCCTGGCACAACTCTGGCACAACCCTGGCACTACTCTGGCACAACTCCGGCTCAACTCTGGCACGACTCTGGCACAACTCTCGCACAACTCTGGCACAACTCTGGCACAACTCTAGCACAACTCTGGCACAACCATGGCACAACACGGGCACACCTCTGGCAGAACTCCGGCACAACTCTGGCACAACTCTGGCAAAACTCTGGCAAAACCCTGGCACAACTCTGGCACAACCCTGGCACTACTCTGGCACAACTCCGGCTCAACTCTGGCACGACTCTGGCACAACTCTCGCACAACTCTGGCACAACTCTGGCACAACTCTAGCACAACTCTGGCACAACCATGGCACAACACGGGCACACCTCTGGCAGAACTCCGGCACAACTCTGGCACAACTCTGGCAAAACTCTGGCAAAACCCTGGCACAACTCTGGCACAACCCTGGCACTACTCTGGCACAACTCCGGCTCAACTCTGGCACGACTCTGGCACAACTCTCGCACAACTCTGGCACAACTCTGGCACAACTCTAGCACAACTCTGGCACAACCATGGCACAACACGGGCACACCTCTGGCAGAACTCCGGCACAACTCTGGCACAACTCTGGCAAAACTCTGGCAAAACCCTGGCACAACTCTGGCACAACCCTGGCACTACTCTGGCACAACTCCGGCTCAACTCTGGCACGACTCTGGCACAACTCTCGCACAACTCTGGCACAACTCTGGCACAACTCTAGCACAACTCTGGCACAACCATGGCACAACACGGGCACACCTCTGGCAGAACTCCGGCACAACTCTGGCACAACTCTGGCAAAACTCTGGCAAAACCCTGGCACAACTCTGGCACAACCCTGGCACTACTCTGGCACAACTCCGGCTCAACTCTGGCACGACTCTGGCACAACTCTCGCACAACTCTGGCACAACTCTGGCACAACTCTAGCACAACTCTGGCACAACCATGGCACAACACGGGCACACCTCTGGCAGAACTCCGGCACAACTCTGGCACAACTCTGGCAAAACTCTGGCAAAACCCTGGCACAACTCTGGCACAACCCTGGCACTACTCTGGCACAACTCCGGCTCAACTCTGGCACGACTCTGGCACAACTCTCGCACAACTCTGGCACAACTCTGGCACAACTCTAGCACAACTCTGGCACAACCATGGCACAACACGGGCACACCTCTGGCAGAACTCCGGCACAACTCTGGCACAACTCTGGCAAAACTCTGGCAAAACCCTGGCACAACTCTGGCACAACCCTGGCACTACTCTGGCACAACTCCGGCTCAACTCTGGCACGACTCTGGCACAACTCTCGCACAACTCTGGCACAACTCTGGCACAACTCTAGCACAACTCTGGCACAACCATGGCACAACACGGGCACACCTCTGGCAGAACTCCGGCACAACTCTGGCACAACTCTGGCAAAACTCTGGCAAAACCCTGGCACAACTCTGGCACAACCCTGGCACTACTCTGGCACAACTCCGGCTCAACTCTGGCACGACTCTGGCACAACTCTCGCACAACTCTGGCACAACTCTGGCACAACTCTGGTAGAACTCTGGCACAACTCTGGCACAACTCTGGCACCTTTCTGGCACAACTCTGGCCCATCTCTGGCACAACTCCGGCTCAACTCTGGCACAACTCTGGCACAAGTCTGGCACAAGTCTGGCACAACTCTGGCACAACTCTGGCACAACGCTGGCACAACTTTGGCACAACCCTGGCACAACTCTGGCACAACTCTGGAACAACTCTGGCACAAATCCGGAACAACTCTGGCACAACTCTGGCTTAACTCTGGCACAACCCTGGCACAACCCTGGCACAACTCTGGCACTACTCTGGCACAACTCTGGCACAACTCTGGCACAACTCTGGCACAACTCTGGCACAACTCTGGCACAACTCTTGCACATCTCTGGCACAACTCCGGCATTTACATGCAATAACACGCACTTACACGTACTTACACCCACTCGCACGCACTAACACGCACTTATACGTACTTACATCCACTCGCACGCACTAACACACACTTACACGGACTGACCCCTTGTGTCTGGTCTACTACACGGATGCAGACTACGCCGGCGACGTGGACAAGCGGAAGTCCACCTCCGGCTACGTGTTCTTCCTCGTAGGTGCAGCGGTCTCGTGGTGCAGCAGAAAACAGGACTGCGTCGCCACCTCCACAGTGGAAGCAGAGTACATCACGCTGGCCGAAGCGGTCAAGGAGGCGGTGTGGCTCCGCAGGCTATTGGGGGAGCTCAGCGTGCCGCAACGGGAGCCTACGGTGGTACAAAAGGACAACACCGGCTCCATCTCGCTGACCAACAACCCGACGCAGCACAGGAGGACGAAGCACCTTGACGTGCGCTACCACTATGCGAGCGACATGGTCCAAAAGCGACAGGTTGTGCTACAACATTGTAGTACAACGCACATGCTCGCGGATTGCTTGACCAAGGCGCAGCCCAGAGATCGGCATGTCCTCGGTGTGGCAGGCCTCGGGCTTACGGGCTATGATGGGCTCAAGAGCGCTATGGAAGATGAGCAGGAGTGAGCAGGGAGGCATCCGGCATGGCAGGAGCAAGGGGGAGATTGTTACATATTGCCCCATGCCATGCCCTGGAGTTGCCATTTTCAGGGCGATGGCTCCAGATCCTTGTACAGTGCATGTTTGCATGCATAGATGGATGTTTCAGAAACAAGAGGACGAGCTGGACCAGCTGCAATTTGAATCGCAGCAATCGGCTAAGAATTGAGGGAGTTATAGTCCGTCAAAGTTGGGAGGTGGTGCTGGCCGTCCGGGTTTGGACGGCAGACTTGGTACCAACCGAAAAGTGATCCGGCGGTGACCAGTTCGACTCCCACCACGCACACCATAGCCAAGGCGCCCCTTGGGGGATGCTAGCAGCAATATCTCATGGTTCATAGGAGCCATGTGCGCTTCGGAGTGGCGGTCTGATGCTTCATTGAGGTCCAGGGCGCTTCGGGCACCCGTCACTCACGCTACTGCTCTGTCAGGGACAGAGACTCAATGATGAACTCCGAATCGCGTATCGGGCGCTATGGTGGTCCACATCGCACGCAGATTAGTGCGTTAGAAAGCTTGTGAATAGCACTATAACTTTGCTGATGTGGTCCGTGTCCAGTAATCCACTCAAGAAATGATCCCCAGCCCTTCAAACTTTGGGTGTTGCTGAATTCCGTCAGATTTCTGATCACATAGTGTGTGGCGACCAGAAAGCACACACTTCATCTAAGACTGCTGCCCAAAAGAGTTCTGAACCTCAGGACGTTGTCAGGCCACGTTCGAAGCACATTTCCAACAGTCAGAAACACAGTGGTAAGAAACACAGTGGTCAGAAACACACTGGTCAGAAACACAGTGGTCAGAAATACAGTGGTTAGAAACACAGTGGTCAGAAACACAGTGGTCCGAAACGCACTGGTCAGAAACACACGGGTCAGAAACACAGTGGTCAGAGATACAGTCGGCAGAAATACACTGGTCAGAAACATAGTGGCAAGAAACACAGTGGTCAGAAACAAACAGATCGGAAACAAAGTGGTCAGAAACACATTGGTCAGAAACACACTGGTCAGAAACGCAGTGGTCAGAAACACACTGATCAGAGACACACTGGTCAGAAATAAAGTGGTCAGAAACACACTGGTTAGGAACACACTGATCAGAAACACAGTGGTCAGAAACACAGTGGTCAGAAACACACAGGTCAGAAACACACTGGTCAGAAACACACCGGTCAGAAACACGGTGGTCAGAACCACAGTGGTCAGAAACACAGTGGTCATAAACACAGTGGTCAGAAACACAGTGGCCAGAAACACACTGGTCAGAAACACACAAATCAGAACCACACTGGTCAGAAACACAGTAGTAAAAAACACAGTGGTCCCAAACACACTGGTCAGAAACACAGTGGTCAGAAACACAGTGGTCAGAAACAGGGTGGTCAGAAAGAGTGGTCGGACATACACTGGTCAGAAACTCACTGGTCAGAAACACAGTGGTCAGAAACACAATGGACAGAAACACAGTGGTCAGAAACGCAGTGGTCAGAAACACACTGGTCAGAGACGCAGTGGTCACAAACACAGTGGTCAGGAACACACTGGTCAGAAACAAACTGGTCAGAAACACAGTGGTCAGAAACACAGTGGTCAGAGACACAGTGGTCAGAAGCACACTGGTCAGAAACACAGTGGTCAAAAACACACTGGTCAGAAACACAGTGGTCATAAACGCACTGGTCATAAACACAGTGGTCAGAAACACTGTTGTCATAAACACACTGGTCAGAAACACAGTGGTCAGAAACACGGTGGTCAGAAACAGAGTGATCAGAAACACAGTGGTCAGAAACGCACTAGTCCGAAACAGGCTGGTCAGAAACACAGTGGTCTGAAATACAGCGGTAAGAAACACACTGGTCAGAAACACAGTGGTAAGAAACATAGTGGTCAGAAACAAACTAGTCAGAAACACAGCGGTCATAAACAGAGACGTCAGAAACTCACTGGTCAGAAACACGCTGGTCACAAACACAGTAGTCAGAAACACACAGTTCAGAAACACACTGGTCAGAAATGCAGTAGTCAGAAACACACTGGTCAGAAACACACTGGTCAGAAACACAGGGGTCAGAAACACAGTGGTCAGAAACACCCTGGTCCGAAACACACTGGTCAGAAACACACTGGTCAGAAACACACTGGTCAGAAACACTGTGGTCATATACACAGTGGTCAGAAACACACTGGTCCGAAACACTGTGGTCAGAAACACGGTGGTCAGAAACACAGTGGTCAGAAACACAGTGGTCAGAAGCACACTGTTCAGAAACACAGTGCTCAGAAACACAGTGGTCAGAGAGACACTGGTCAGAAACACTCTGGTCAGAAACACACTGGTCGGAAACACACTGGTCAGAAACACACTGGTCAGAAACAAAGTGGTAAGAAGCACAGTGGTCAGAAACAAACTGGTCAGAAACAAATTGGTCATAAACACAGAGGTCAGAAACGCACTGGTCAGAAACACGCTGGTCACAAACACAGTGGTCAGAAACACACAGTACAGAAACACACTGGTTAGAAATGCAGTGGTCAGAAACACACTGGTCAGAAACACACTAGTCAGAAACACAGGGGTCAGAAACACAGTGGTCAGAAACACAATGGTCTGAAACACACTGGTCAGAAACACACTGGTCAGAAATGCACTGGTCAGAAACACAGTGGTCATATACACATTGGTCAGAAACACACAGTCAGAAACACTGTGGTCAGAAAAACGGTGGTCAGAAACACAGTGGTCAGAAACACACTGGTCAGAAACACAGTGCTCAGAAACACAGTGGTCAAAAACACACTGGTCAGAAACACACTGGTCAGAAACACAGTGGTCAGAAAGACACTGGTCAGAAACACTCTGGTCAGAAACACACTGGTCGGAAACACACTGGTCAGAAACACACTGGTCAGAAACATAGTGGTCAGAAACACACTGTTGAGAAACACAGTGGTCAGAAACAGAGTGGTCAGAAACACACTGGTCAGAAACACAGTGGCTAGCAACACAGTGGTCAGAAACACACTTGTCAGACGCACGGTGGTCATCAACACAGTGGTCAAAAACACAGTGATCAAAAACACAGTGGTCAGCAATAGAGTGGTCAGAGACACACTGGTCAGAAACACACTGGTCAAAAACACACTGGTCAGAAGCACACTGCTCATAAACACAGTGATCAGAAACACAGTGGTCAGACACACAGTGATCAGAACCACACTGGTCAGAAACACAGTGGTCAGAAACAAAGTGGCCAGAAACACACTGGTAAGAAACACACTGGTCAAAAACACACTGGTCAGAAACACAGTGGTAAAAAATACAGTGGTCCGAAACACACTGGTCAGAAACACACTGGTCAGAAACACAATGGTCATAAACACAGTGGTCTGAAACACGGTGGTGAGAAACACGGTGGTCAGAAATACACTGGTCAGAAACACACTGGTCAGAAACACAGTGGTCAGAAAAAAAATCTTCAGAAACACATTGGTCAGAAACAAAGTCGTCAGAAACACAATGGTCAGAAACACAGTGGTCAGAAACAAAGTGGTCAGGAGCACACTGGTCAGAAACAAACTGGTCAGAAACACAGTGGTCAAAAACACAGTCGTCAGAGACACAGCGGTCAGAAACACACTGGTCAGAAACACAGTGGTCACAAACACACTGGACAGAAACACAGTGGCCATAAACACACTGGCTTGAAACACAGTGGTCAGAAACACAGTGGTCTGAAACACACTGGTCAGAAACACAGTGGTCAGAAACGCATTGGTCAGAAACACTCTGGTCACAAACACAGTGGTCAGAAATACAGTGGTCAGAAACACACTGGTCAGAAACACAGTACTAAGAAACACAGTTGTCAGAAACACAGTGGTCAGAAACACAGTGGTCAGAAACAAACTGGTCAGAAACACACTGGTCATAAACACAGTGGTCAGAAACCCACTGGTCAGAAACACAGTGGTCAGAAACCCACTGGTCAGAAACACAGTGGTCAGAAAGACACTGGTCAGAAACACTCTGGTCAGAAACACAGTGGTCAGAAACCCACTGGTCAGAAACACAGTGGTCAGAAAGACACTGGTCAGAAACACTCTGGTCAGAAACACAGTGGTCAGAAACCCACTGGTCAGAAACACAGTGGTCAGAAATACACTGGTCAGAAACACACTGGTCAGAAACATAGTGGTCAGAAACACACTGGTGAGAAACACAGTGGTCAGAAACAGAGTGGTCAGAAACACACTGGTCAGAAATACAGTGGTCAGAAACACACTGGTCAGAAACACAGTACTAAGAAACACAGTTGTCAGAAACACAGTGGTCAGAAACACAGTGGTCAGAAACAAACTGGTCAGAAACACACTGGTCATAAACACAGTGGTCAGAAATCCACTGGTCGGATATACAGTGGTCAGAAACACACCGGTCAGAAACACACTGGTCAGAAACACAGGGGTCAGAAACACAGTGGTCAGAAACACACTGTTCTGAAACACACTACTCAGTAACACACTGGTCAGAAACACACTGGTCAGAAACAGAGTGGTAATATACACAGTGGTCAGAAACACACTTGTCAGAAACACAGTGGTCTGAAACACACTGGTCAGAAACACTGTGGTCAGAAACACACTGGTCAGAAACACACTGGTCAGAAACACAGTGGTAAGAAATACACTGGTCAGAAACACTCTAGTCAGAAACATACTGGTCGGAAACACACTGGTCAGAAACAGGCTGGTCAGAAACACACTGGTCAGAAACACAGTGGTCATAAACACACTGATTTGAAACACAATGGTCAGAAACACAGTTGTCAGAAACACTTTGGTCGGAAACACCGTGGTCAGAAACACGGTGGTCAGAAACACGGTGGTCAGAAACACAGCAATCAGAAACACAGTGGTCAGAAACGCATTCGTTAGAAACACTCTGGACAGAAACATTGTGGTCAGAAATACAGTGGTCAGAAACACACTGGTCAGAAACACAGTGGTCAGAAACAAACTGGTCAGAAACACAGTGGTCATAAGCATAGTGGTCAGAAACACACTGGTCAGAAATACAGTGGTCAGAAACACACTGGTCAGAAACACACTGGTCAGAAACACAGGGATCAGAAACACAGTGGTCAGAAACACACTGGTCAGAAACACAGTGGCAATATACACAGTGGTCAGAAACACACTTGTCAGAAACACGGTGGTCAGAAACACAGTGGTCAGAAACACAGTGGTCAGAAACACACTGGTCAGAAGCACTGTGGCCAGAAACACACTGTTCAGAAACATATTGGCCTGAAACAAACTGGTCAGAAACACAGTGGTCAGTAATAGTGGTCATAAACACAGTCGTCAGAAACGCAATGGTCAGAAACACAGTGGTCAGAAACACACTGGTCGGAAACACATTGGTCAGAAACACAATGGTCAGAAACACACTGGTCAGAAACACAGTGGTCAGAAAGACACTGGTCAGAAACACTCTGGTCAGAAACACACTAGTCGGAAACACACTGGTCAGAAACACACTGGTCAGAAACATAGTGGTCAGAAACACACGGGTGAGAAACACAGTGGTCAGAAACACAGTGGTCAGAACACACTGGTTAGAAACACAGTGGTCAGCAACACATTGGTCAGAAACACACTGGTCAGAAGCACGGTGGTCATAAACACAGTGGTCAGAAACACAGTGATCAGAAACACAGTGGTCAACAATACAGTGGTCAGAGACACACTGGTCAGAAACACACTGGTCAAGAACACACTGGTCAGAAGCACACTGCTCATAAACACAGTGGTCAGAAACACAGTGGTCAGAAACACAGTGGTCAGAAACACAGTGGTCAGAAACACAGTGGTCAGAAACACAGTGGTCAGAAACACACTGGTCAGAAACACAGTGGTCAGAAACACAGTGGTCAGAAACACAGTGGTCAGAAACACAGTGGTCAGAAACACAGTGGTCAGAAACACACTGGTCAGAAATACACTGGTCAGAAACACAGTGGTAAAAAACACAGTGGTCCGAAACACACTGGTCAGAAACACAGTGGTCACAAAAACAATGGTCAGAAAAACAGTGGTCAGAAACACAGTGGTAAGAAACACAGTGGTCAGAAACACAGTGGTCAGAAACACAGTGGCCAGAAACACACTGGACAGAAACACACTGGTCAGAAACAAATTGGTCAGGAACACACTGGTCAGAAACAAACTGGTCACAAACACGGTTGTCAAAAACACAGTGGTCAGAGACACAGCGGTCAGAAACACACTGGTCAGAAACACAGTGTTAAGAAACACAGTGGTCAGAAATACAGTGGTCAGAAATACACTGGTCAGAAACACAGTACTAAGAAACACAGTGGTCAGAAACAAACTGGTCACAAACACGGTTGTCAAAAACACAGTGGTCAGAAACACAGTGGTCATAAACACAGTGGTCAGAAACACACTGGTCAGAAACACAGTGGCCAGAAACACACTGGTCAGAAACACAGTGGTCAGAAACACACTGGTCAGAAACACAGTGGTCACAAACACAGTGGTCATAAAAACAGTGGTCAGAAACACAGTGGTCAGAAACACA
>SZWC01000026.1:209752-220126 GCA_023375785.1 Penium margaritaceum | reverse complement strand
TGGTCAGAAACACACTGGTCAGAAACACACTGGTCAGAAACATAGTGGTCAGAAACACACTGGTCAGAAACACACTGGTCAGAAACACACTAGTCAGAAACACACTGGTCAGAAACACACTGGTCGGAAACACACTGGTCAGAAACACAGTGGTCAGAAACACACTGGTCAGAAACACAGTGGTCAGAAACACACAAGTCAGAAACACACTGGTCAGAAACACACTGGTCGGAAACACACTGGTCAAAAACACTGTGGTCAGAAACACACTGGTCGGAAACACACTGGTAAGAAACACAGTGGGCATAAACAAAGTGCTCAGAAACACACTGGTGAGAAACACAGTGATCAGAAGCATAGTGGTCAGAAAGACATTGGTCAGAAACACTGTGGTCAGAAACACAATGGTCAGAAACAGAGTGGTAAGAAACACAGTGGTCAGAAACACAGTGGTCAGAAACACACTGTTAGAAACACAGTGGTTAGAAACACTCTGGTCAGAAACACACTGGTCATAAACACACTGGTCGGAAACACACTGGTCAGAAACACAGTGGTCAGAAACACACTGGTCAGAAATGTCAACCGGCCTGAGGCAAACGGACTAGAAAACAGGGCCAACACAATAGCACCTGCCGTCCGCTCCTAGCATTTCAGCTAGGAGAAGATATCACCCTCAGGATCACGGTTCCATACTGAGCAGTTCCTAGGCAATCACTTGCTAGCAACTGTGTCCACTTGACACTTGGTCACTTTCACGCGAGGTGCTAGTCAAAGACTAACTCCTGGGGCTTAGAACAACCAGTGTCTTCTTTATACTGTTCCTTAGTTGGACAACTCTGTGAGGAGCATCTAAGGCCAGATTGTGTAATTAGAATGAGGAATGAGCCTGGTATATATAGTCTCAGGCCTGGCTTCTATGGTGTGTGAGTAGTGACACGTTTGGGGTGGTCACTCCACTCCACCTCACCAGTCCGCCAATTGGCGCATCCACTGACCGCCAAGTGGCGCACTCTTCTCATGCATGGAGAAATGCCTAAGAAACTTCCCCTGTGCTAGAAGGTAAAAAAACCTCCTGCGCACATCAAGGCTCGATCGCAGGACCTGTTGTCCCTAAGTCCAACATGCTATCCGTTGCGCTACACTTCTGGTGTCTCTCTTGGACTTGCACCAAGAACAAGGTTTGGGGGACTTACTCCAAGGGAGCAGTGCATGCCCAACCTGTCCGTCATCCCATAGCAGTGGCCATGAGGCATAGAAGAACAACAATCTCTCTGTTGCACCACAGGCCACCTGCTGTGGTAGTTTTCTTTGGCATGAACCTGTAGCTCTAGGTTGTGTTTGTGCATGTCATTTTTTTTGGTCTTTAGTTCTCATCTCTTGCATCCACCATGCCGACTCCTTGAGCACCTGCAACATGCAAATCACTGTCTAGCGGCTTTGTCAAGAAGTCCGCAAGCATTTTCTTGGTTGCAACGTGCTCCAGTTCCACGACACCCTTGGTGAGAAGGTCACGTGAGTAGTGGTACCGAATATCGATGTGCTTTGTACGCCGGGAGATCATGTCGTCCTCTGCCATAGCCATGGCACTTTGGTTGTCGATGCGGATGACCGTTGCCTCCTCTTGTAGTGCCTTGATCTCATCAAGCAAACTACAAAGCCACTGTGTTTCCTTGCACACTTCGGAGAGTGCAATGTACTCCGCCCCAGCAGTAGAAAGCGAGACGCAGTCCTGCTTCCTGCTTGCCCACAAGACCGCACCACCGTTGAGAAGACAAACAAACCCTGAGGTGGACTTCTTGTCATCAATCCATCCTCCCCAGTCCGCGTCAGTGTAGCATGTCAGCCGCCGCAAGTCTGATCCTTCTAGACCTCCAAACCGGAGTTTGACGTGCCGAGTCTTTTTGAGGTAGCGAAAAATCCGCTTCACGACTTGCCAATGTTCTGGCCCAGGGTTGGCCACAAACCTGCTCACCTGACCCACTACAAAAGCAATGTCAGGTCGTGTTCCCACCATTGCATACATGAGGCTTCCAACGGCGGACTGGTATGGAATGTTTTGCATCTCCCGCCGGTCTGCCTCGTTGCTTGGTGACATGGAGGAGGAGAGCTTGCAGTTGGAGGGCATGGGGGTGCTGACGGGCTTGCAGTCCTCCATGTTGTAGCGCTTCAAGATTTCCATGATGTACTTGGTCTGGTTGAGCTCGATGGTGCCTGCTTTGCGGTTGCGGTGAACAGCAATCCTGAGGTAGTACTCGAGAGGTCCCATGTCCTTCATCTTAAATCTGCTGGCCAGATTCTTCTTGAGGTCCGTGAGGGCCTCTTGCGAGGAAGAACACATGATAACATCATCCACGTACAACGCCACAAGTAGCAAGCCACGTTCGTCCTCCCGCACATAGACGCTAGGGTCATTTTTGCAATGTGCGAAGGAGATCTCAGCCATGAAGCTGTCCATCTCCTTGTACCAGATCCGTGGGGCCTGTTTCAGTCCGTACAACGCCTTCACCAGCTTGCACACCTTACCCTCGCGTGCTTTGACACCTTCCGGTACCTCCATTAGCACCTCCTTGTCGAGCTTCCCATAAAGGAAGGCTGTCTTTACATCCATCTGGTGGATCTCAAGGTCTTTGGCGGCAGCGACAGCAAGCAGGGACCTGATGGAGGCAAACGTGACGACCGGTGCGAAGGTCTCATCGTACTCAGAACCTGCGCGTTGTGAGAACCCTTTCGCCATGACCCTTGCCTTGTACTTGTCGATGCTATCATCTTGCTTTCGCTTCAACCTGAGCACCCACTTTGAGTCCACCACGTGAGCGTTAGCGGGTCTGTCCACCAGCACCCATGTGCCATTTTCTTCGATGGACGCAAGCTCGCTGTCCACCGCCTCCTTCCACTTGGCCGCATTGGGCCTTGCCAACGCTCCAGCCACAGTGAGCGGCTCTCCCTGAGCCAAACAGGACCAGCTCAGTCTAGTACAGCTTCCAGTGTCAGCGTCGTACTTTGGAGTTTGTTTTCTTTGTCGTGTGCTGCGACGTTGCATTGCTGGTGGATGTTTGTCATGCTGTTGCTCCTGTGGTGTTGGCTGCCCTGGAGTTGAGTTTTCCTCTTTTGAAGAGCCACTGGCCTCCGAGCTGGTCTCAGAGGCCTCGAACGTCTCCGACTTTGTGTCAGAGCTTGCTGCTCCGTCAGCTTGCGCAGCCGCTCCCCCTGGCACACCACTCTTCTTCACGGCCTGCCGCACTGGCACCACTTGCAAGTTTTCAGGAGCTTGATCTCCTGACTCTAGCAGCACCAACCACTCTCCCTGTTTTGGAGTTTCCGTGGGATCAAGCATCTCTTCCTTGCCTGGTTTCCTCTCGTCAAAGGTTACATCCCGGCTAGTGATGAGTCTTCTTCCTGCCAGGTCCCACAAGCGATATGTCTTGTGGGCCGTCTCATAGCCCACCATAACGCACTTTCGTGCTCTTGAATCCAGCTTGCCGGCACCCTCACCCGCCTGGACCTTTGCCCATGCGGTGCAGCCGAATACTTTCAGGTGTGATGCGTCCGGCTTCTTCCCTGACCAAACCTCTTGTGGTGTCATCTGTTGCTTTCCCTTCTTCTTTCCGCGCCTGCCCAGAGCAGCCGCAGGAGTCAGGTTGACGAGATAGCATGCCGTTCTTGCCGCTTCTGCCCAGAACCGCGGTGGAAGCTTTGCATCGAAGAGCATGCTACGCACCATGCCAAGGATGGTCTGATTCATCCGTTCGGCGAGACCATTGCTCTGCGGCGTGTAAGGCGTTGTGGGCTGGTGGTTGATCCCATGTTGCCGCAACCAGCCCTTGCATGCCTCGTACTCTCCGCCGTTGTCGCTCCGCATCGCTTTGACTCTCTTTCCGGTCTGCCGCTCCACCATGGCGACAAACTCCTGCAACTTTTCTCTGACCTCTCCCTTTGTTTTGAGGAAGAAGATCCACACCTTGCGGCTGTGGTCATCTATGAAGGTCAGAAAATACTTGCTACCACCGTTTGATGCCGTGCGAAAGGGTCCGCACACGTCAGTGTGAATCAGGTCAAGGGCTGATTCTGCGCGGCGACCATTACGCTCAAAGCGAGTTCGCTTGCTCTTGCCTTGGAGGCAAGGTTCACACGGGCTGCCACACTCAACCGCATCCTTCTTGCAACCATCCATGCCACGGACCAGCTGTTGTTGCTGAATGACTTGGAGCATGCTGCTTGCAACGTGCCCAAAGCATCTGTGCCACAGATCAGTGTCTTCGTCCTTTACGGCAGAGGATGCTTTTTCATTTCTTGTTGGTGTGCTCTCCTGTGTTGGTGCCGAGACCACTGCCTCCGTTGCACCTGCATGACCCTCGTCTTCCGAGGTCTTTGCTACCGTTGTCTGCAATACATAGAGTCCGTCAACCCGTGGAACCTGTGCCATGAGATCTTTGTTGGCATAGAGGACCTTGATGTCCTCGTTCCTGGCGATGACCGCCTTCTTCTGTGTGAACACCACTGTCATGTCGTTGTCCGTTATCTTTGACACGGATAGAAGGTTTGCCGCAAAGGAGGGCACGTAGACCACGTCACGTAGCCGTAGATCCTTCTCTGCACCATTAAGGTTGATGCTCACCAGCTTGTCTCCCACGCCCTTTGCGTTGACGACACTGTCGTTTGCACATCTGAACCACCGATTGGTGGGGCCGACGGAGACAAATCCAGCCTGGTCGTTGCTGGAGTGATGATCGGTGCCGGAGTCGAGCCCAAAAACTCTTGGCCTGAGCAGCGCCGCTCCTTTTGCTGAAGGCGTGCTCTGTGCCATCATGTTGGTGGCTTCTTTGCCACCCTTTTTGTTGCCTTTGTTCCCACCGCTTCCGCCGTCTTCCTTCTTTGGCGTCCTGCACTCTCTTGCCCAGTGCCCAGGTTTGCCGCAGTTGCGGCAGTTATCCTGTCGCTTGGGAGCCTTGCCGCCATTGTTGCCTCTGCCGCCACCGCTTCCGCTGCCGCCTTTCTGACCAGAGGCTGACCCTTTGCTCCCGCGGCCACCGTAGCGTGCGGCATAGGCTGAGAAGTTAGCATCGCTTCCGCTGCGGCGCATGGCCTCGTATCGCACGTACTCGGACACTGCCGTGTACGTCACGTCATCCTCCTTCCAGCCGCCCATGACGGTGATCATTGGACTCCAGCTCTCCGGTAGCGCCATGAGGAGGATCGTGGCTTGCATGTTCTCATCAAGGTCCAAGTTCATCTGGCGAGCCTCGCCAAGGAGTCCTTCAAACTCTCGTAGGAAATCAAGGATTGATTTGCCCTCATTCACCCGCATGCTGGTCAGCTGTTGTAGGATGAATAGTCTGCTCGCGAGGGAGGTGGATTGGTGCACGCGCTTGAGCTTGTCGTAAGCTTTGGAAGCCAACGTGTACCCGACAATGATGGGAACATACTTCTTAGCTATCGCGTTGCTGCGGAATAACATTACAATATCATTTCGATCCATCCAAGCCTCATGCTCAGATGTGCCTTCCGCGGGAACCTGCTCCTCTCCCTTTAGTAGCTTGATGAAGCCGCGCACTTTCATCGCCAGCTCAAACTGCCATCTCCAAAGGGGGAAGTCAATCCCCTCGAAAATGGAGATTCCTCCCAGGGGTCCAAGACCTTGCAGCAGTGACATAGCACTCACTTTTGCTCCAGTGGTCTGCCCTGTGGTAGCCACTGTTGAGCTTGAGGACTGCCCTGCGGCAGCCCCCACTCCTCCCGATGGGTCAACCATTTTTGTTGCCCTTGTCTGCTTCCCACGTCTCTGCTGCGTTGAGGCCGATGTAGGCTGATGGTAGCTTATGTCTGCTACCAGTTTTATGATGCAGATCCGTTGCTTACCCCTCCAGCCGATGTTCACCTGCAGACCGAGAATATATCTACACCAACACACCCAGGGTGTTTCCACCAAGGGCAGAGCTTGTCCTGGTTGGGACACAAGGGTCGTGCCTCCGAGGGCAGAGCTTGTCCTTAGTCCCTGTGTGCTAAGTGCAGACCAAGCCGTTGGAGCTGATGAAGCTGATGGAGCTGATGGAGTTGATGGAGCCGGCGTGTGCACCTGGAGAGAGCGTACCAGAGTTGAGCAAAGCGTGCCTTACAACTGGTCAGTGTGGGCCCATAACCCTTTGTCAACCGGCCTGAGGCAAACGGACTAGAAAACAGGGCCAACACAATAGCACCTGCCGTCCGCTCCTAGCATTTCAGCTAGGAGAAGATATCACCCTCAGGATCACGGTTCCATACTGAGCAGTTCCTATGCAATCACTTGCTAGCAACTGTGTCCACTTAACACTTGGTCACTTTCGCGCGAGGTGCTAGTCAAAGACTAACTCCTGGGGCTTAGACCAACCAGTGTCTTCTTTATACTGTTCCTTAGTTGGACAACTCTGTGAGGAGCATCTAAGGCCAGATTGTGTAATTAGAATGAGGAATGAGCCTGGTACATATAGTCCTAGGCCTGGCTTCTAAGGTGTGTGGGNTCTCCTCATGCATGGAGAAATGTCTAAGAAACTTCCCCTGTGCTAGAAGGTCAAAAAACCTCCTGCGCACATCAAGGCTCGATCGCAGGACCTGTTGTCCCTAAGTCCAACATGCTATCCGTTGCGCTACACTTCTGGTGTCTCTCTTGGACTTGTACCAAGAACAAGGTTTGGGGGACTTACTCCAAGGGAGCAGTGCATGCCTAACCTGTCCGTCATCCCATAGCAGTGGCCACGGGGCATAGAAGAAAAACGAGAAACACAGTGGTCGAAAACACAGTGGTCAGAAACACAGTGGTCAGAAACACGGTGCCTAGAAAGACACTGGTCAGAAACACAGTGGTCAGAAACACACTGGTCAGAAACTAACTGGTCAGAAACACAGTGGTCAGACACACAGTAATCAGAAACACAGTGGCCAGAAACACACTGGTCAGAAAACAAAATGGTCACAAACACACTGGTCAGAAACACAGTGGTCATAAACACACTGGTCAGAAACACAGTGGTCAGAAACACAGTGGTCAGAAACACACTGGTCAGAAACAAAGTGGTCAGAAACACAGTGGTCAGACCCACAGTGGTTAGTCACACAGTGGTCAGAAACACAGTGGTCATAAATGCACTGGTCAGAAACACGCTGGTCAGAAACATAGTGGTCAGAGATACAGCCGGACGAAACACGCTGGTCAGAAACACAGTGGTGAGAAACACACTGTTCAAAAACACATTGGTCAGAAATAAAGTGGTCAGAAACACAATGGTCAGAAACACACTGGTCAGAAACACAGTGGTCAGAAACACAGTGGTCAGAAACACGGTGGTCAGAAACACAGTGGTCAGAAATACACTGGTCAGAACTACACTGGTCTGAAACACGGTGGTCATAAACACATTGGTCAGAAACACACTGGCTAGAAAAAAACTGGTCAGAAACACAGTGGTCAGACACACAGTGGTCAGATACACAGTGGTCGGAACACACTGGTCAGAAACAGAGTGGTCATAAACACACTGGTCAGAAACACAGTGGTAAGAAACACCGTGGTCAGAAACACACTGGTCAGAAACACAGTGGTCAGAAACACAATAGTCAGACACACAATGGTTAGAAACACAGTGGTCAGAAACACAGTGGTCAGAAACGCACTGGTCAAAAACACGCGGGTGAGAAACACAGTGGTTAGAGATACCGTCGGAAGAAACACACTGGTCAGAAACACAGTGGTAAGAAACACAGTGGTCAGAAACAAACTGATCGGAAACAAAGTGGTCAGAAACATATTGGTCATAAACACACTGGTCAGAAACACAGTGGTCAGAAACACACTGTTCAGAGACACATTGGTCAGAAATAAAGTGGTCAGAAACTCACTGGTCAGAAACACAGTGGTCAAAAACAGAGTGGTCAGAAACACACAGGTCAGAAACACACTGGTTAGAAACACACTGGTCAGAATCACGGTGGTCAGGAACACAGCAATCAGAAACACAGTGGTCAGAAACGCATTGGTCAGAAACACTCTGGTCAGAAACACAGTACTAAGAAACACAGTTGTCAGAAACACAGTGGTCATAAACACAGTGGTGAGAAACACACTGGTCAGAAACACAGGGGTCAGAAACACAGTGGTCAGAAACACACTGGTCTGAAACACACTACTCAGAAACACACTGGTCAGAAACACACTGGTCAGAAACACAGTGGTAATATACACAGTGGTCAGAAACACACTTGTCAGAAACACAGTGGTCAGGAACACAGTTGTCAGAAACACACTGGTCATAAACACTGTGGCCAGAAACACACTGGTCAGAAACATAGTGGTCAGAAACACTCTGGTCAGAAACACAGTGGTCAGAAATACCGTGGTCATAAACACAGTGGTCAGAATTTCAGTGCTCAGGAACAAAGTGGTCAGAAACACACTGGTCGGAAACACAGTGGTCAGAAACACAGTGGTCAGAAACACACTGGTCAGAAACACAGTGGTAAGAAAAACACTGGTCAGAAACACTCTGGTCAGAAACACACTGGTCGGAAACACACTGGTCAGAAACACACTGGTCAGAAACACAGTGGTCAGAAACACAGTGGTCAGAAACACAGTGGTCAGAAACACACTGGTCAGAAACACAGTGGTAAGAAAAACACTGGTCAGAAACACTCTGGTCAGAAACACACTGGTCGGAAACACACTGGTCAGAAACACACTGGTCAGAAACACACTGGTCAGAAACACAGTGGTCATAAACACACTGATTTGAAACACAGTGGTCAGAAACACGGTGGTCAGAAACACACTGGTCAGAAACACAGTGGTCAGAAAGACAGTGGTCAGAAACACGGTGGTCAGAAACACAGAGATCAGAAACGCAAGGGTCAGAAACGCATTCGTCAGAAACACTCTGGTCAGAAACACAGTGGTCAGAATACAGTGGTCAGAAACACACTGGTCAGAAACACAGTACAAAGAAACACAGTGGTCAGAAACAAACTGGTCAGAAACACAGTGGTCATAAGCACAGTGGTCAGAAACACACTGGTCAGAAACACAGTGGTCATAAACACAGTGGTCAGAAACACACTGGTCAGAAATACAGTGGTCAGAAACACACTGGTCAGAAACACACTGGTCAGAAACACAGGGGTCAGAAACACAGTGGTCAGAAACACACTGGTCTGAAACACACTGCTCAGAAACACACTGCTCAGAAACACACTGGTCAAGAGCAAAGTGGTCACAAGCACACTGCTCATAAACACGGTGGTCAGAAACACAGTGGTCAGAAACCCAGTGGTTAGAAACACACTGGTCAGAAGCACTGTGGCCAGAAACACACTGTTCAGAAACATAGTGGTCTGAAACACACTGGTATGAAACACAGTGGTCAGAAACACAGTGGTCATAAACACAGTGGTCAGAAACACAGTGGTCAGAAACACAGTGGTCAGAAATACACTGGTCGGAAACAAAGTGGTCCGAAACACAGTGGTCAGAAACACACTGGTCAGAAACACAGTCGTCAGAAACACTCTGGTCATAAACACACTGGTCAAAAACACACTGGTCAGAAACATAGTGGTCAGAAACACATTGGTGAGAAACACAGTGGTCAGAAACACGGTGGTCAGAACACACTGGTTAGAAACACAGTAGTCAGCAACACACTGGTCAGAAACACACTGGTCAGAAAAACGGTGGTCATAAACACAGTTGTCAGAAACACAGTGATCATAAACAGAGTGGTCAGCAATACAGTGGTCAGAGACAAACTGGTCAGAAACACACTGGTCAAGAACACACTGGTCAGAAGCACACTGCTCATAAACACAGTGGTCAGAAACACAGTGGTCAGAAACACAGTGGTCAGAAACACAGTGGTCAGAAACACACTGGTCAGAAAGACACTGGTCAGAAACACGGTGGTTAGAAACACGTTGGTCAGAAACACAGTGACCAGAAAGACAGTGGTCAAAAACACATTGGTCAGAAACACCCTGGTCAGAAACACAGTGGTCAGAAATAGAGTGGTCAGAAACACACTAGTCAGAAAAACAGTACTAAGAAACACAGTGGTGAGAAACAAACTAGTCAGAAACACAGTGGTCATAAACACAGTGGTCATAAACACACTAGTCAGAAACACAGTGGTGAGAAACACACTGTTCAGAAATACACTGGTCAGAAACACACTGGTCAGAAACACACTGGTCAGAAACAAACTGGTCAGAAACACTGTGGTCATATACACAGTGGTCAGAAACACACTTGTCAGAAACACAGTGGTCAGAAACACAGTGGTCAGAAACACACTGGTCAGAAACACAGTGGTCAGAAACACACTGGTCAGAAACACACTGGTCAGAAACACA
>SZWC01000026.1:174569-187022 GCA_023375785.1 Penium margaritaceum | reverse complement strand
TGGTCAGAAACACACTGGTCAGAAACACAGGGGTCAGAAACACAGTGCTCATAAACACACTGTTCAGAAACACACTGGTCAGGAACACACTGGACATAAACACAGTGATCAGGAACAGAGTGGTCAGATACACACTGGTCAGAAACACAGTGGTCAGAAACACAGTGGTCAGAAACACACTGGTCAAAAACACAGTTTTCGGAAACACAGTGGTCAGAAACACAGTGGTCAGAAACGGACTGGTCAGAAACACACTGGTCAGAAACACTGTGGTCAGAAATACAGTGGTCAGAAACACACTGGTCAGAAATACAGTGGTAAGAGACATTGTGGTCAGAAACACACTGGTCAGAAACACACTGGTCAGAAATACACTGGTCAGAAACACACTGGCCAGAAACACTGTGGTCAGAAACACACTGGTTAGAAACACACTGGTCAGAAATACAGTGGTCAGCAACACATTGGTCAAAAACACAGTGGACAGAAACACAGTGGTCAGTAAAACACTGGTCAGAAACACAGTGGTCAGAGACACGGTGGTCAGCAACACACTGGTCAGAAACACAGTGGTCAGAAACACAGTGGTCAGAAACACAGTGGTCAGAAACACACTGGTCTGAAACATACTGGTCAGAAACACAGTGATCATGAACACACTGGTCAGAAGCACAGTGGTCAGAAACTACTGGTCAGAAACACACTGGTCAGAAACACAATGTTCAGAAACACTGTGGTGAAAACACAGTGGTCAGAAACACAGTGGCCAGAAACACACTGGTCAGAAACACACTCGTCCAAAACACATTGGTCAGAAACACAGTGGTCACAAACACAGTGATCAGAGACACACTGGTAAGAAACACAGTGGTCAGAAGCACACTGGTCAGATACACTGTGGTCGGAAACACACTGGTCATAAACACACTGGTCAGAAACACACAGGTCAGAAGCATAGTGGTCAGAAACACATTGGTCAGAACAACATTGATCAGAAACACAGTGGTCAGGAACACACTGGTAAGAAACACAGTGGTCAGAAACACACTGGTCAGTAACACACTGGTCAGAAACACAGTGGTCAGAAACATAGTGGTTAGAAACACAGTGATCAGAAACACAGTGGTCAGAAACACACCGGTCAGAAACACACTGGTCAGAAACACGCTGGTCAGAAAAACACTGGTTGGAAACACACTGGTTAGAAACACAGTGGTCAATAACACACTGGTCAGAAACACAGTGGTCAGAAACCCAGTGGTCAGAAACACGGTGGCCAGAAACACACTCGTCAGAAACACACTGGTCAGAAACACAGTGGTCATAAATACATTGGTCGGAAACACAGTGGTCAGAAACACACTGGTAAGAAACACAGTGGTCAGAATACAGTGGTCACAAACACAGTGGTCAGAAGCACAGTGGTCAGAAACACACTGGTCAGAAACACAATGGTCAGAAATCCACTGGTGAGAAACACAGTGGTCAGAAACACAGTGGTCAGAAACATAGTGGTTAGAAACACTGTGGTCAGAAACAAACTGGTCAGAAAAACACTGGTCAGAAGAACAGTGGTCAGAAACACACTGGTCACAAACACAGTGGTGAGAAACACACTGATCAGAAACACAGTGGTCAGAAACACACTGGTCAGAAACACTGTGGTCAGAAACACACTGGTCGGAAACACACTGCTCAGAAGCACACTGGTCAGAAGCATGTTGGTGAGAAACACACTGGTGAGAAACACAGTGATCAGAAACACAGTGGTCAGAAACACAGTGGTCAGAAACACAGTGGTCAGAAACTTACTCGTCAGAAACACACTGGTCAGAAACACAGTGGTCAGGAACACAGTGGTCAGAAACACACTGGCCAGAAACACACTGGACATAAACAAAGCGATCAGAAGCAGAGTGGTCAGAAACACACTGGTCAGAAGCACATTGGTTATAAACACAGTGGTCAGAAGCACAGTGATCAGAAACACAGTGGTCAGAAACACAGTGGTCAGAAACACACTGGTCAGAAACATAGTGGTCAGAGACACACTGGTCAGAAACACAATGGTCAGAAACACACTGGTCAGAAACACAGTGGTCAGAAACACAGTGGTCCGAAACACGGTGGTCAGAAACTCTGTGGTTAGAAACACACTGGTCAGAGGCACAGTGGTCAGAAACTACTGGTCAGAAACACACTGGTCAGAAACACAATGTTCAGAAACACTATGGTCAGAAACACAGTGGTCAGAAACACAGTGGCCAGAAACACACTGGTCAGAAACACACTCGTCCAAAACACACTGGTCAGAAACACAGTGGTCACAAACACAGTGATCAGAGACACACTGGTCAGAAAAATAGTGGTCAGAAACACACTGGTCACATACACTGTGGTCGGAAACACATTGGTCAGAAGCATAGTGGTTAGAAACACACTGGTCAGAAGCATAGTGGTCAGAAATTTACTGGTGAGAAACACATTGATCAGAAACACAGTGGTGAGGAACACACTGGTAAGAAACACAATGGTCAGAAACACACTGGTCAGAAACACACTGGTCAGAAACACAGTGGTCAGAAACATAGTTGTCAAAAACACAGTGATCAGAAACACAGTGGTCAGAAACACACCGGTCAGAAACACACTGGTCAGAAACACGCTGGTCAAAAACACACTGGTCGGAAACACACTGGTTAGAACACAGTGGTCAGAAACACACTGGTCAGAAACGCAGTGGTCAGAAACACAGTGGTCAGAAACACAGTAGCCAGAAACACACTGGTCAGAAACACACTGGTCAGAAACACAGTGGTCATGAATACAGTGGTCAACAACACAGTGGTCCAAAACACACTGGTCAGAAACACAGTGGTCAGAAACACAGTGGTCAGAAACACGGTGGTCAGAAACACGGTGGTCAGAAACAGAGTGGTCAGAAATACACTGGTCAGAACTACACTGGTCAGAAACATAGTGGTCCGAAACACGGTGGTCAGAAACACTGTGGTCAGAAACACACTGGTCAGAAACAAACTGGTCAGAAACACACTAGTCAGAAACACAGTGGTCAGAAACAAAGTGGTCAAGAACAATTTGGTCAGAAAACACAGTGGTCAGAAACATACTCGTCAGAAACACATTGGTCATAAACACACTGGTCAGAACACAGTGGTCGGAAACATAGTGGTCAAAAACACACTGGTCAGAGACTCAGTGCTCAGAAACACAGTGGTCAGAAACACAGTGGTCAGAAACACAGTGGTCAGAAACACAGTGGTCGGAAAGACCCTGGTCCGAAACACGCTGGTCAGAAACACAGTGGTCAGAAACACAGTGGTCAGAAACACAGTGGTCAGAAACACAGTGGTCAGAAACACGGTGGTCAGAAACGCATTGGTCAGAAACACCCTGGTCAGAAACACAGTGGTCAGAAACACAGTGGTCGGAAACACACTGGTCAGAAACACGGTGGTCTGAAACAAACTGGTCAGAAACAAAGTAGTCAGAGACACATTGGTCAGAAACACACTGGTCACAGACACAGTGGTCAGAAACACACTGGTCAGAAACACGGTGATCAGAAACACAGTGGTCAAAAATACACTGGTCAGAACTACACTGGTCAGAAACACGGTGGTCAGAAACACGGTGGTCAGAAACACAGTGGTCAGAAACACACTGGTCAGAAACAAACTGGTCAGGAACACAGTGGTCAGACACATAGTGGTCAGAAACACAGTGGTCAGAAACACACTGGTCAGAAAACAAAGTTGTCAGAAACATACTGGTCAGAAACACAGTGGTCAGAAACACAGTGGTCAGAAACACACTGGTCAGAAACACTGTGCTCAGAAACACAGTGGTCAGACACACAGTGGTTAGAAACAGAGTGGTCAGCAACGCAGTGGTCAGAAACGCAATGGCAAGAAGCACGCTGGTCAGAAACACAGTGGTCAAAGATAGTGTCGGCAGAAACACACTGGTCAGAAGCACAGTGGTAAGAAACACAGTGGTCAGGAACAAACTGGTCAGAAACAAAGTGGTCAGAAACACATTGGTCAGAAACACACTGGTCAGAAACACAGTGGTCAGAAGCACACTGTTCAGAACCACATTGGTCAGAAATAAAGTGGTCAGAAATACACTGGTCAGAAACACACTGGTCAGAAACACAGTGGTCAGAAACACAGTGCTGAGAAACACGGTGGTCAGAAACACAGTGGTCAGAAATACACTGGTCAGAACTACACTGGTCAGAAACACGGTGGTCAGAAACACGGTGGTCAGAAACACAGTGTTCAGAAACACACTGGTCAGAAAAAAACTGATCAGAAACACAGTGGTCAGACACACAGTGGTCAGATACACAGTGGTCAGAAACACACTAGTCAGAAAACACAGTGGTCAGAAACACACTGGTCAGAAACACAGTGGTCATAAACACACTGGTCAGAAACACAGTGGTCAGAAACACAATTCCAGAAACACACTGGTCAGAACGGAGTGGTCAGCAACATAGTGGTAAGACACACAGTGGTCAGAAACACACTGGTCAGAAACACAGTGGTCGGAAACACACTGGTCAGAAACACACTGGTCTGGAACACGGTGGTCAGAAACAAAGTGGTCAGAAACTAACTAGTCAGAAACACCGTGGTTAGAAACACACTGGTCAGAAGCACGGTGGTCAGAAACATACTGGTCAGAAACACACTAGTCAGAAACACAGTGGTCCGAAACACAGTGGTCAGAAAGACACTGGTCAGAAACACTGTGGCCAGGAACACACTGGTCAGAAGCACGGTGGTCAGAAACATACTGGTCAGAAACACACTAGTCAGAAACACAGTGGTCCGAAACACAGTGGTCAGAAAGACACTGGTCAGAAACACTGTGGCCAGGAACACACTGGTCAGAAGCACGGTGGTCAGAAACATACTGGTCAGAAACACACTAGTCAGAAACACAGTGGTCCGAAACACAGTGGTCAGAAAGACACTGGTCAGAAACACTGTGGCCAGGAACACACTGGTCAGAAGCACGGTGGTCAGAAACATACTGGTCAGAAACACACTAGTCAGAAACACAGTGGTCCGAAACACAGTGGTCAGAAAGACACTGGTCAGAAACACTGTGGCCAGGAACACACTGGTCAGAAGCACGGTGGTCAGAAACATACTGGTCAGAAACACACTAGTCAGAAACACAGTGGTCCGAAACACAGTGGTCAGAAAGACACTGGTCAGAAACACTGTGGCCAGGAACACACTGGTCAGAAGCACGGTGGTCAGAAACATACTGGTCAGAAACACACTAGTCAGAAACACAGTGGTCCGAAACACAGTGGTCAGAAAGACACTGGTCAGAAACACTGTGGCCAGGAACACACTGGTCAGAAGCACGGTGGTCAGAAACATACTGGTCAGAAACACACTAGTCAGAAACACAGTGGTCCGAAACACAGTGGTCAGAAAGACACTGGTCAGAAACACTGTGGCCAGGAACACACTGGTCAGAAGCACGGTGGTCAGAAACATACTGGTCAGAAACACACTAGTCAGAAACACAGTGGTCCGAAACACAGTGGTCAGAAAGACACTGGTCAGAAACACTGTGGCCAGGAACACACTGGTCAGAAGCACGGTGGTCAGAAACATACTGGTCAGAAACACACTAGTCAGAAACACAGTGGTCCGAAACACAGTGGTCAGAAAGACACTGGTCAGAAACACTGTGGCCAGGAACACACTGGTCAGAAGCACGGTGGTCAGAAACATACTGGTCAGAAACACACTAGTCAGAAACACAGTGGTCCGAAACACAGTGGTCAGAAAGACACTGGTCAGAAACACTGTGGCCAGGAACACACTGGTCAGAAGCACGGTGGTCAGAAACATACTGGTCAGAAACACACTAGTCAGAAACACAGTGGTCCGAAACACAGTGGTCAGAAAGACACTGGTCAGAAACACTGTGGCCAGGAACACACTGGTCAGAAGCACGGTGGTCAGAAACATACTGGTCAGAAACACACTAGTCAGAAACACAGTGGTCCGAAACACAGTGGTCAGAAAGACACTGGTCAGAAACACTGTGGCCAGGAACACACTGGTCAGAAGCACGGTGGTCAGAAACATACTGGTCAGAAACACACTAGTCAGAAACACAGTGGTCCGAAACACAGTGGTCAGAAAGACACTGGTCAGAAACACTGTGGCCAGGAACACACTGGTCAGAAGCACGGTGGTCAGAAACATACTGGTCAGAAACACACTAGTCAGAAACACAGTGGTCCGAAACACAGTGGTCAGAAAGACACTGGTCAGAAACACTGTGGCCAGGAACACACTGGTCAGAAGCACGGTGGTCAGAAACATACTGGTCAGAAACACACTAGTCAGAAACACAGTGGTCCGAAACACAGTGGTCAGAAAGACACTGGTCAGAAACACTGTGGCCAGGAACACACTGGTCAGAAGCACGGTGGTCAGAAACATACTGGTCAGAAACACACTAGTCAGAAACACAGTGGTCCGAAACACAGTGGTCAGAAAGACACTGGTCAGAAACACTGTGGCCAGGAACACACTGGTCAGAAGCACGGTGGTCAGAAACATACTGGTCAGAAACACACTAGTCAGAAACACAGTGGTCCGAAACACAGTGGTCAGAAAGACACTGGTCAGAAACACTGTGGCCAGGAACACACTGGTCAGAAGCACGGTGGTCAGAAACATACTGGTCAGAAACACACTAGTCAGAAACACAGTGGTCCGAAACACAGTGGTCAGAAAGACACTGGTCAGAAACACTGTGGCCAGGAACACACTGGTCAGAAGCACGGTGGTCAGAAACATACTGGTCAGAAACACACTAGTCAGAAACACAGTGGTCCGAAACACAGTGGTCAGAAAGACACTGGTCAGAAACACTGTGGCCAGGAACACACTGGTCAGAAGCACGGTGGTCAGAAACATACTGGTCAGAAACACACTAGTCAGAAACACAGTGGTCCGAAACACAGTGGTCAGAAAGACACTGGTCAGAAACACTGTGGCCAGGAACACACTGGTCAGAAGCACGGTGGTCAGAAACATACTGGTCAGAAACACACTAGTCAGAAACACAGTGGTCCGAAACACAGTGGTCAGAAAGACACTGGTCAGAAACACTGTGGCCAGGAACACACTGGTCAGAAGCACGGTGGTCAGAAACATACTGGTCAGAAACACACTAGTCAGAAACACAGTGG
The DNA here is from genome assembly GCA_023375785.1 of Penium margaritaceum. Classification (NCBI taxonomy): domain Eukaryota; kingdom Viridiplantae; phylum Streptophyta; class Zygnematophyceae; order Desmidiales; family Peniaceae; genus Penium; species Penium margaritaceum. The sequence goes on along the minus strand of SZWC01000026.1, from coordinate 179,764 downwards.
TCCGAAACACAGTGGTCAGAAAGACACTGGTCAGAAACACTGTGGCCAGGAACACACTGGTCAGAAGCACGGTGGTCAGAAACATACTGGTCAGAAACACACTAGTCAGAAACACAGTGGTCCGAAACACAGTGGTCAGAAAGACACTGGTCAGAAACACTGTGGCCAGGAACACACTGGTCAGAAGCACGGTGGTCAGAAACATACTGGTCAGAAACACACTAGTCAGAAACACAGTGGTCCGAAACACAGTGGTCAGAAAGACACTGGTCAGAAACACTGTGGCCAGGAACACACTGGTCAGAAGCACGGTGGTCAGAAACATACTGGTCAGAAACACACTAGTCAGAAACACAGTGGTCCGAAACACAGTGGTCAGAAAGACACTGGTCAGAAACACTGTGGCCAGGAACACACTGGTCAGAAGCACGGTGGTCAGAAACATACTGGTCAGAAACACACTAGTCAGAAACACAGTGGTCCGAAACACAGTGGTCAGAAAGACACTGGTCAGAAACACTGTGGCCAGGAACACACTGGTCAGAAGCACGGTGGTCAGAAACATACTGGTCAGAAACACACTTGTCAGAAACACAATGGTCATAAACACAGTGGACAGAAACATAGTGGTCATAAACACAGTGGTCAGAAACACACAGGTCTGAACACACTGGTTGGAAATACAGTGGTCAGAAACACACTCGTCAGAAACACTGTGGTCAGAAACACACTGGTCAGAAACGAAGTGGTCAGAAATACTCTCGTCAGAAACACCGTGGTCAGAAACACACTGGTCAGAAACACGCTGGTCAGAAACACAGTGGGAAGAAACACACTGTCCATATACACAATGGTAAGAAACACAGTGGTCAGAAACACGATGGGCAGAATCACAGTGGTCAGAAACACACTGGTCAGAAGCACAGTGGTCAGAAACACACTGGTCAGAAACACAGTGGTCAGAAACACACTGGCCAGAAACACAGTGGTCAGGAACAGAGTGGTCAGAAACACAGTCGTCAAAAACACACTGGTCAGAAACACAGTGGCCAGAAGCACAGTGGTCAGAAACACACTGGTCAGAAACACAGTGGTCAGAAACACACTGGTCACAAACACACTGGTCAGAAACACCCTGGTCAGAAACACAGTGGTCAGAAACACAGTGGTCAGAAAGACAGTGGTCAAAAACACAGTGGTCAGAAACACACTAGTCCGAAACACACTGGTCAGAAACACACTGGTGAGAATCAAAGTGGTCAGAAGCACAGTGGTCAGAAACACGCTCGTCAGAAACATAGTGGTCGGAAACACAGTGGTCATAAACACACTGGTCAGAAACACAGTAGTTATAAACACACTGGTGAGAAACACAGTGGTCAGAAACACAGTGATCAGAATCACGGTGGTCAGAAGGACAGTGATCAGAAACACAGTGGTCAGAACCATAGTGGTTAGAAACACAGTGGTCAGAAACACCGTGGTTATAAACACAGTGGTCAGAAACTCTGTGGTCAGAAACACAGTGGTCAGAAACAACGTGGTCATAAACACAGTGGACAGACACGCACTGGTCAGAAACACAGTGGTCGGAAACACAGTGGTCAGAAACACTGCAGTCAGAAACACAATGGTCATAAACACGTTGGTCAGAAACACAGTGGTCAGAAACACACTGGTCAGAAACACAGTGGTCAGAAACACACTGATCAAGAACACTATGGTCGGAAACACAGTGGTCAGAAACACAGTGGTCAGAAACACACTGGTCTGAAACACGGTGGTCAGAAACACACTGGTCAGAAACACACTGGTCATAAACACAGAGGTCACAAACACACTGATCAGAGACAAAGTGGTCAGAAACACAGTGGTCAGAAACACACTGGTCAGAAGCACACTGGTCAGAAACACAGTGGTCATAAACACACTGGTCAAAAACACTGTGGTCAGAAGCACAGTGGTTCAAAACACAGTGGTCAGAAAAAGAGTGGTGAGGAACACACTGGTCAGAGGCACACTGGACAGAAACACAGTGGTCGGAAACACACTGGAAAGAAACACGGTGGTCAGAAACACACTGGTCAGAAGCATAGTGGTCAGAAACACGGTGGTCAGAAACACACTGGTCAGAAACACACTGGTCAGAAACACAGTGGTCAGAAATACAGTGGTCATAAACAAAGTGGTCAGAAACACACTGGTCAGAAACATACAGGTCAGAAACACAGTGGTCTGAAACACACTGTTCATAAACACCGTGGTCAGAAACACACTGGTCAGAAACCCAGTGGTCAGAAACACTCTGGTCAGAAATACCGTGGTCAGAAACACACTGGTCAGATACACGCTGGTCATAAACACAGTGGGAACAAACACACTGTCCATATACAAGTGGTAAGAAACACAGTGGTCGGAAACACAGTGGTCAGAAACACAGTGGTCAGAAACACACTGGTCAGAAACAAACTGGTCATAAACACAGTGGCCAGAAACACAGTGGTCAGAAACACACTGGTCAGAAACACACTGGTCAGACACACAGTGGTCGGAAACACACAGGTCAGAAACACAGTGGTCACAAACTAAGTGGCCAGAAACACAGTGGTCAGAAACACACTGGTCAGAAACACAGTGGTCAGAAATACACTGGTTAGAATCACTGTGGTCGGAAATACACTGGTCAGAAACACACTGGTCAGAAACACGGTGGTCAGAGACATAGTGGTCAAAAAAACACTGGTCAGAAATACAGTGGTCAGAAACACAATGGCCAGAAATACAGTGGTCAGAAACACACTGGTCGGAAACACAGTGGTCAGAAACACACTGGTCAGAAACACAGTGGTCGGAAACGCACTGGTCAGAAACACACTGGTCTGGAACACGGTGGTCAGAAACAAAGTGGTCAGAAACAAACTGGTCAATACCGTGGTCAGAAATAATCTGGTCAGAAACATAGTGGTCAGCAACACATTCGTCATAAACGCACTGCTCGGAAACACAGTGGTCAGAAACACGGTGTTCAGAAAGACACTGGTCAGAAACACGCTGGTCAGAAACACAGTGGTCATAAACACAGTGGTCAGAAACACAGTGGTCAGAAACACAGTGGTCAGAAACACAGTGGTCAGAAACACGGTGGTCAGAAACAAAGTTGTCAGAAACACAGTGGTCAGAAACACAGTGGTCATAAACACAGTGGTCAGAAACATAGTGGTCAGAAAAATAGTGGTGAGAAACACAGTGGTCGGAAACACACTGGTCAGAAACACTGTGGTCAGAGACACAGTGGTCAGAAACACAGTGGTCAGAAACAAACTGGTCGTAAAAACAGTGGTCAGAAACACACAGGTCAGAAACACACTGGTCAGAAACACAATGATCAGAGACACGATGGTCAGAAACACTGTGGTCAGAAACACACTAGTCAGAAACCCAGTGGTCAGAAACACTCTGGTCATAACCACCGTGGTCAGAAACACACTGGTGAGAAACACGCTGGTCAGATACACAATGGGAAGAAACACACTGTCCATATACACAGTGGCCAGAAACACAGTGGTCAGAAAGACACCGGTCAGAAACACAGTGGTCAGAAACACACTGGTCAGAAACACAGTTGTCGGAAACACACTGGTCAGAAACACAGTGGTCAGAAACACAGTGGTCAGAAACACAGTGGTCAGACACATAGTGGTCAGAAACACACTGGTCAGAAACACAGTGGTCAGAAACACAGTGGCCAGAAATACAGTGGTCAGAAACACACTGGTCAGAAACACACTGGTCAGAAGCACACTGGTCAGAAACACAGTGGTCATAAACACAGTGGTCAAAAACACTGTGGTCAGAAAAAGAATGGTCAGGAACACACTGGTCAGAGGCACACTGGACAGAAACACAGTGGTCAGAAACATACTGGAAAGAAACGCGGTGGTCAAAAACACACTGGTCAGAAGCACAGTGGTCACAAACACGGTGGTCACAAACAGAGTGGTCAGAAACACACCGGTCATAAACACACTGGTCAGAAACACAATGGTCAGAAACACCGTGGTCAAAAATACAGTGGTCATAAACATAGTGGTCAGAAACACACTGGTCAGAAACATACTGGTCAGAAACACAGTGGTCTGAAAAACACTGGTCAGAAACACACTGGTCAGAAACCCAGTGGTCAGAAACCCTCTGGTCAGAAACACCGTGGTCAGAAACACACTGGTCAGAAACACGCTGGTCATAAACACAGTGGGAACAAACACACTGTCCATATACAAGTGGTAAGAAACACAGTGGTCAGAAACACAGTGGTCAGAAACACAGTGGTCAGAAACGCACTGGTCAGAAACACAGTGGTCAGAAACACACTGGTCATTGAGACAGTGGTCAGAAACACACTGGACACGAACACAGTGGTCAGACACACAGTGGTCAGAAACACACTGCTGAGAAACAAACTGGTCAGAAACACAGTGGCCAGAAACACAGTGGTCAGAAACACACTGGTCAGAAACACAGTGGTCAGACACACAGTGGTCGGAAACACACTGGTCAGAAACACAGCGATCAGAGACACAATGGCCAGAAACACAGTGGTCAGAAACACACTGGTCAGAAACACAATGGTCAGAAACACAATGGTCAGAAACACAGTGGTCGGAAACACACTGGTCAGAAACACACTGGTCTGGAACACGGTGGTCACAAACAAAGTGGTCAGAAACAAACTGGTCAGAAACACTGTGGTCAGAAAGAATCTGGTCAGAAACACTCTGGTCAGAAACACGGTGGCCAGAAACACAGTGGTCAGAAACACACTGGTCAGAAATACAGTGGTCAGAAACACAGTGGTCAGAAACACAGTGGTCATAACCACACTGGTCATAAACATAATGGTTAGAAACACAATGGTCAGAAACACACTTGTAAGAAACACAGTGGTCAGAGACACACTGGTCAGGAACACTGTGGTCAGAAACGCACTAGTCTGAAACCCAGTGGTCAGAAACACTCTGGTCAGAAACACCGTGGTCAGAAACACACTGGTCAGAAACACGCTGGTCAGAAACACAGTGGGAAGAAACACACTCTCCATATACACAGTGGTAAGGAACACAGTGGTCAGAAACACAGAGGTCAGAAACACAGTGGTCAGAAACACACTGGTCAGAAACACACTGGTCAGAAACACA
>SZWC01000026.1:148384-160239 GCA_023375785.1 Penium margaritaceum | reverse complement strand
TGGTCAGAAACACAGTGGTCAGAAACACACTGGTCAGAAAGACAGTGGTCAGAAACACAGTGGTCAGATACACAGTGGTCAGAAACACACTAGTGAGAAACACGGGGGTAAGAAACACAGTGGTCAGAAACAAACTGGTCAGAAACACAGTGGTCAGAAAAACAGTGGCCACAAACACTGTGGTCAGAAACACACTGGTCAGACACACAGTGGTCAGAAACACATTGGTCAGGAACACAGTTGTCTGAAACACACTGGTCAGGAACACGGTAGTCAGAAACGAACTGGTCAGAAACAAACTGGTCAGAAACACTGTGGTTAGAAGCAATCTGTTGAGAAACACAGTGGTCAGCAACACACTGGTCAGAAACACACTGCTCGGAAACACAGTGGTCAGAAACACAGTGGTGAGAAACACACTGGTCAGAAACATGCCGGTCAGACACACAGTGGTCTGAAACACAGTGGTCAGAAACACCGTGGTCAGAAACACAGTGGTCAGAAGCACAGTGGTCAGAAACACAGTGGTCAGAAACACACTGGTCAGAAACACAGTTGTCAGATAGACAGTGGTCAGAAACATAGTGGTCAGAAAGACAGTGGTGAGAAACACAATGGTCAGAAACACACTGGTTAGAAACACAGTGGGCAGAAACACAGTGGTCAAAAACAAAGTGGTCAGAAACACACTGGTCAGAAACCCAGTGGCTAGAAACACTCTGGTCTGAAACACATTTGTCAGAAACACACTGGTCAGAAACAAGCTGGTCGGAAACACAGTGGTCAGAAACACTCTGTCCAGAAACACAGTGGTCAGAAACACAGTTGTCAGAAACACAGTGGTCAGAAACACAGTTGTTCATAAACACAGTGGTCAGAAACACGGCGGTCGGAAACACAGTGGTCAGAAACACAGTGGTCAGAAGCACAATTGTCAGAGACGCACTGGTCAGAAACACAGTGGTCAGAAACACACTGGTCAGAAAAACACTGGTCAGGAACATAGTGGTCAGAAACAGAGTGGTCAGAAACAAACTGGTCAGAAACACTGGTCAGCAACACACTGGTCAGAAACACACTGCTCGGAAACACAGTGGTCAGAAACACACTGGTCAGAAACACGCTGGTCAGAAACACAGTGGTCAGAAACACCGTAATCAGAAACACAGTGGTCAGAAACACAGTGGTCAGAAACACAGCGGTCAGAAACACAGTGGTAACAAACACAGTGGTCAGAGACACACTGGTTGGAAACAAAGTGGTCGGAAACACAGTGGTCAGAAACACACTTGTTAGAAACACACTGGTCAGAAACACAGTGGTCAGAAACACAGTGGTCAGAAACACACTGGTCAGAAACACACAGTGGTCAGAAACACACTGGTCAGAAACATTGTGGGTATAAACACACTGGTAATAAACACGGTGGTCAGAAACACAGTGGTCAGAAACACAGTGGTCAGAAACACAGTGGTGAGAAACACAATGGTCAGAAACATAGTGGTCAGACAAACGGTGGTCAGAAACACAATGGTCAAAACATAGTGGTCAGAAACTCAGTGGTCAGAAACACAGTGGTCAGAAACACGGTGGTCAGAAACACAGTGGTCATACACACACTGGCCACAAACACCGTGGTCAGAAACACAGTGGTTAGAGACACTGTGGTAAGAAACACAGTGGTCAGAAACACAGTGGTCAGAAACACAGTGGTTAGAAACACACTGATCAGAAAGACAGTGGTCAGACACACACTGATCAGAAACACAGTGGTCAGAAACACAGTGGTCAGAAACAAACTGGTCAGAAACACACTGGTCAGAAACACAATGGTGAGAAACACAGTTGTCAAAAACACAGTGGTCAGGATCACACTGGTCAGAGACACAGTGGTCAGAAACACAGCGGTCAGTATCAGATTGGTGAGAAACACTGTGCTCAGAAACACGGTGGTCACAAACACAGTGGTCAGAAACACAGTGATCAGAAACATTGGGATCAGAACACACTGGTCAGAAACACATTGGTCAGAAACACGGTGGTAAAAAACACAGTGGTCAGAAGCACCGTGGTCAGAAACACATTGGTGAGAGGCACACTGGTCAGAAACACAGTGGTAAGAAACATAGTGCTTAGAAACACAGTGGTCAGAAACACAGTGGTCAGAAACACAGTTGTCAGAAACACATTGGCCAGAAACACAGTTGACAGAGACACAGTGGTCAGAAACACACTGGTCAGAAACACAGTGGTAAAAAACACACTGGTCATAAACACGCTGGTCAGAAACATAGTGGTCCGAAACATCGTGGTCAGAAACACACTGGTCAGAAACACAGTGGCCAGAAACAAAGTGTTCAGAAACACACTGCTCAGAAACACATTGGTAATAAACGCACAGATAAGAAACACGGTGGTCAGAAACACAGTGGTCAGAAACACAGTGGTCTGAAACACAGTGGTCAGAAACATAGTGCTCAGAAAAGCAGTGGTCAGAAACACGGTGGTCAGAAACACAGTTGGCAGAAACTCAGTGGTCCGAAACACGTTGGTCAGAAACATAGTGGTCTGAAACACAGTGGTCAGACACACACTGCCCAGAAACATAGTGGTCAGAAACACAGTGGTCAGAAACACAGTGGTTGGAAACATTGTGGTCAGGAACACGGTGGTCAGAAACACATTGGTCAGGAACACTGTGGTCAGAACACAGTAGTCGGAAACACAGTGGTCAGAAACACGAGGGTCAGAAACACACTGGTCAGAAACACACTGGTCAGAAACACAGTGGTCAAAAACATATTGGTCAGAAACACCGTGGTCAGAAACACACTGGTCAGAGGTACACTGGTGATAAACAAAGTGGTCTGAAACACACCGGTCAGAAACACACTGGTCAGAAACACAGTGGTCAGAAACACACTCGTCAGAAACACAGTGTTCAGAAACACACTGGTCCGAAGCATAGTGGTCACATACACTGTGGTCAGAAACAGATTGGTCAGAAACACAGTGGTAAGAAACACACTGGTCAGAAACACAGCGGTGACAAACACAGTGGTCAGAAACACACTGGTCATAAACAGAGGGGTCAGAAACACATAAGTCATAAACACAGTGGTCAGAAACACGCTACTCAGAAACACAGTGGTCAGAAACACGGTGGTCATACACACACTGTTCAGAAACACCGTAGTCAGAAACACATCGGTCAGAAACACGTAGGTCAGAAACATAGTGGTCATAAACAGAGTGGTCAGAAACACAGTGGTCCGAAACACACTGGTTAGAAATGTCGGAATATTGAAGTTAACACTGGCTTTCTCCCTCGGATAATCCGAGTTCTCAATAAATGGTTCAGGCTCGGTATCAAGCCAACACGAACCACCTCGCCAACGGATTGTCGGTCACGACCAGTGACGTAAATGCGAGCCGCCCCTAGTAAGCGCGACCATGTCGCAATCGCGTCCGGCTAGTGAAGAAGAAGCCGAATGATACCTTTGTCCTGTTCTGTGATATATTACCGAGAACGTTCATTCCCTCAACATTAACAAGAATAGTTCTGCTTATCCTGTTCTTCATTGGTTCCGCGGCTTCACCGCCATGTCTTTGCTATTCTTGCCCTTCGCATTTCCTGTCTTTACCAGCCCCTCTCAACCCTTCGCTCCGTCACTCTCGCTCTTTCGCTCAATTCTTCTACTCCCCCAACCATCACTCATCTCGCCAGTACTCTCTCACATCAACTTGCCTACCTCGACTACATGGCGTCTCGGCCTCTATTAGCTCCCGCAACTAACTCCTCGGACCGTTATCGCCTACGTCACTCTGCTGACATACACTTGCATGTCCTGAAGCTTCTGCCTGCCTCAGCTGCTGCTGTTCTTGTGTCTATGTTCTTCTGACATGGTATCAGAGCTTCAGGAAACACAACCCTGAGTCCCGTGACCGCGTCATTGCTCCGCCGTCATCCTTCCTTCATCGCTTCCACTCGCATTCTCCTTCCGCCACTACCGTCGCCCCGCGCCTCGCCGCTTCGCCAGCAACTGACATCAGTAGCTCTGCCTGACGAGTTCCTCTCACTGAAGAAAACGATTAGTCATCCCAAGAAAGCTCTGCGTCCATTTCCGCGTCCGTGGCTAGCAACCGCTGCCCTGTCGCCCACATCAGTCGCAAGCTACTCTCAAGCCGCCACCTACCGTCAACTACCAAGAAGCTTCCTGCCCTCTGCCATCCACTACCCATCGTTACCTCTGCCTCCACGAACATCTACTCCTCTTGCACCTTGCCTCATCAGCCTCATATGCTACTTCCTTGTCATCCTCAGTCCATTAGCACCCATCATCTCGAGCTGCCTTCTCACATTGCCTTCTCGCCTTGTCAGCAGCTGCAGCCAAAACTGCCGCTGTCAGGATATCGGACACCTCATGTCTTCCTGCTCCCACTTCCGAGCCAACTGTGGAACAAGCAGTCACTCTCCTGACATCAACGGTCTAGTGCCTCTACCCGCTGCCTGACTCCCTCTGACGCAGCCATCCTCTTCCAGCCGACAGGATATCGGATACTACTAGTCTTTCTGCTCCCATTTTTTAGCCAACTGGATAACAAGCTGTCACTCTCCTGAACGTAGAAGAAGTGGTTATATCACTCTACCTCCCTGCCGCGTCGCCTCTCCCCTCACTCTGCTTATCTCGCCCTCCGCCATCCTTCTCGTACATCATTTTGCACAACATTGTCTTCTGTTGGCACCAGCCCTCCTCGTCCTCCTCACATCATTCGTCTTTGCCATCTCAGCTCCATAAGTCGCCCGTTATTGCCTCACTGTGATATCTTCGTCGTCAGCATCCTCCGTGCCTCCATTGCATCAATCATCTCCATCAGCATCGTTTCGCCGCGCACGTGGTTTTGCCCCTGCGTTCACTTATCCATCAATCGTTTCCTCTGCTTCCGCATCGTTTTCAGCTCGGCACAAGGATCCGCCTGGTCGCATCGCCTTTTCTGGGACGACCTGCGCCCACGCCGAAACTTCCATCAGCGTACGCGGCTCGCCCCTGCGTCCACTCCGTCATCATTATCAGCCTCCGCTTCAGCAATCATCATCAGCATCAGTGGCCAGCACAAGGATGTGCACGGGCTAGCTGCCCGCTTCGCAGCAGCCTATACCTACGTCGGCTGCAGATTTCTTGCGGCGTGTTGGCATCTGCCTTTCCCTTGTCGCATCCTACTCCCCTTATTCAGCAGCACACATGGTTCGTCCCTGCGTCCACTCCGTCACCATTATCAACTTCCGCTTCAGCAATCATCATCAGCATCTGTGGCCAGCACAAGGATCTGCACAAGCCAGCTGCCCGCTTTGCAGCAGCCTGCACCCACGCCGGTAGCAGATTTCTCGCGGCGCATTGGCATCTGCCTTCCCCTTGCCGCATCCAACTCCCCTATTTCAATCGCGCACGTGGTCTTGCCCCTGCACCCACTCCATCATCAATCGCTCGTTCGTTATCAGCATCATCTTCTGCTTGGCACAAGGATTCGCCCGGTCGCATCGTCCAAGCCTGAATGACCTGCGTCCACTCACTCATCAATCATGCCTCCTCTCCCTTTTCCACCCTGAGCATCGCTCCGTACCCAGCATAAGGTAGCCACCTAAACACATCACCTACATCGCAAGGATCCAGTTCACACCTCCATCTGTACTACAAGCAACCNAGATTTCTCGCGGCGCATTGGCATCTGCCTTCCCCTTGCCGCATCCAACTCCCCTATTTCAATCGCGCACGTGGTCTTGCCCCTGCACCCACTCCATCATCAATCGCTCGTTCGTTATCAGCATCATCTTCTGCTTGGCACAAGGATTCGCCCGGTCGCATCGTCCAAGCCTGAATGACCTGCGTCCACTCACTCATCAATCATGCCTCCTCTCCCTTTTCCACCCTGAGCATCGCTCCGTACCCAGCATAAGGTAGCCACCTAAACACATCACCTACATCGCAAGGATCCAGTTCACACCTCCATCTGTACTACAAGCAACCCCCCCCCCACACTCAATCACTTGGAGCAGAAGAGAGAAGAGCAGTCTCGGGAAGTCACAGCACAGGAACCGGATACCACCCGTCTCCCTGCTCAATCAAGCTAACCGGTGAAACAAGCCGCTGTATCCGTGGAGCTGACTACTTCAGAGACGGTACCTCCCTGCATTCCCTAGGAACTCACAGAGTCCGATGTGGCAGAGCACTCTTTGAGTAAAGCGTCGTGGCAGCGCCCTCCATCTCCTGCACCCACTATCTCCACCATCATCTCCAAGGGACCATACCAAGGAGAATGAGCTCTCGGCGGTATCCTCTTTGAACGGCATTCTCATCAAGGTCAACCCAACAACCAAACTTTATGAATCAATGATTCCACTCGGCACTCCCTATACTGGAACAAACCATGAGCAACAACACGATCAATGTTCTCCTTCATATCCAACCTTGAGTGAAGCCTATCTACTTCATTGACTGCTCAACACCCAACAGCGCATTGATCGACACTCTCACTCATCTTCCAGAGTGCCTAGAGGATTGCCCCCAGTTGCACAGGAAAAGAGATCAATCCACAAATTACCATCAATTCAGAGTTGAAAACCTTGTCAATCTGGAACGACTTCAATTTTCCAAGTTCAATCTCCGACAGCTACTGCGTGGTCTCCTGGACTCAGCATCCCTTCTTGGTACAGACTGGGCTGAAGCACTTCTAAAGGAGGTGCTCATCCTCACCACTCACCACACTCTTCACCCACGTATCTGACAACCACATGAAGGATTCTTTGAGATCTGGCTAACCCTGTATCTAACCTGCGCATCACCTTCTATCCAGCGTTGACTTCAAAGGGGGCTGTCAGAATATTGAAGTCAACACTGGCTTTCTCTCCAGGATAATCCGAGTTCTCAATAAATGGTTCAGGCTCGGTATCAAGCCAACACGAACCACCTCGCCAACGGATTGTCGGTCACGGCCAGTGACTTAAAGGTGAGCCGCTCCTAATAACCGCGACCATGTCGCAATTGCGTCCGGCTAGTGAAGAAGAAGCCGTTATGATACTTTTGTCTTGTTATGTGATATACTACCGAGGACGTTCATTCCCTCAAATTAACCAGAACAGTTTTGCTCATCCTGTTCCCCCTTGGTTCCGCGGCTTCGCCACCGTATCTTCGCTCTCCTTGCCCCTCGCATTTTTTGTCTTCGCCAGCCCCTCTCAACCCTTCGCTCAGTCACTCTCGCTCCTTCGCTCAGCCCTTTTACTCGGCCAACCATCACTCATCTCGCCAGAACTCTCTCACATCAACTTGCCTACCTCGACTACCTTGCGTCTCAGCCTCTGTCAGCCCCCATGACTAACAAGTCAGACCGCTATCGCCTACGTCACTCTGCTGATGTACACTTGCATGTCCTGACGCTTTTGCCTACGTTTGTTGCTACTGTTCTCGTATCTACGTTCTTCTGACAAGAAATACAGTGGTCTGAAACACAGTAGTCAGAAACACACTCGCCAGAAACACACTGGTCAGAAACACAGTGGTCATAAACACAGTGGTTAGAAACACAGTCGTCATAAACACACTGGTCAGAAACACACTGGTCGGAAACACACTGGTCAGAAACACGCTGGTCAAAAAACACAGTGGTGAGGAACAAAATGGAAAGAGACACAATGGTCAGAAACACACTGGTCAGAAACACACTGGTCAGAAACACACTGATCAGAAACGCACTGGTCAGAACTAAAGTGGTCAGAAACACGGTGGTCAGAAACACGCTCGTCAGAAAAACAGTGGTCAGAAACACAGTGGTCAGTTACACACTGGTCAGCAACACAGTGGTCAGAAACACAGTGGTAAGAAATACAGTGGTCAGAAACACACTGGTCAGAAACACGCTGGTCAGAACCACAGTGGTCAGAAACATACAGAGTCAGAAAGAAAGTGGTCAGAAACACATTGGTCAGACACACAGTGGTCAAAAACACACTGGTCAGAAACACACTGGTCAGACACACGGTGGTCAGATACACAGTGGTAAGAAACACAGTGGTCAGGAACACCGTGGTCAGAAACATAGTGGTGAGAAACACAGTGGTCTGAAACACACTAGTCCGAAACACAGTGCTCAGAAATACAGTGGTCATAAACACATTGGTCAGAAACACAATGGTCAGAAACATACTCGTCAGAAACACAGTGGTCGGAAACACATTGGTCAGAAACACACTGGTCAGAAACACAGTGGTCAGAAACACACTGGTCGGAGACACAGTGGTCATAAACACACTGGTCAGAAACACACTGGTAGGAAACACAATGGTCAGAAACACAGGGGACAGAGACGCAGTGGTCTTAAACACACTGGTCAGATACACACTCGTGAGAAACACAGTGGTCGGAAACACACTGGTCAGAAACTCACTGGTCAGTCACACAGTGGTCAGAAACACAGTGGTCAGAAACACACTGGTCAGAGACACGCTGGTCAGAAACACACTGGTCAAAAACACAGTGGTCAGAAAAATACTGGTCAGAAACACACTGGTCAGAAACACAGTGGTCTGAAACACACTGGTGGGAAACACAGTGGTCATGAACACACGGGTAAGAAACACATTGGTCAGAAACAAAGTGGTCAGAAACACAGTGGACAGAAACACACTGGTCAGAGACACGCTGGTCAGAAACACACTGGTAGGAAACACAATGGTCAGAAACACAGGGGACAGAGACGCAGTGGTCTTAAACACACTGGTCAGATACACACTGGTGAGAAACACAGTGGTCAGAAACACACTGGTGAGAAACACAGTGGTCTGAAACACACTGGTGGGAAACACAGTGGTCATGAACACACGGGTAAGAAACACATTGGTCAGAAACAAAGTGGTCAGAAACACAGTGGACAGAAAGACAGTGGTCATAGACACACTGGTCAGAAACATACTGGTCAGAAACACACTGGTCAGAAACACACTGGTCAGAAACACAGTGGTCAGAAACACGATGGTCAGAAACACACTGGTTAGAAACACGGTGGTCAGAAACACACTGGTTAGAAACACTGTCGTCAGAAACACAGTGGTCAGAAACACACTGGTTAGAATCCTAGTGGTCGGACACACAGTGGTCAGAAACACACTGGCCAGAAACACAGTGGTCAGAAACACAGTAGTCAGAAACACACTGGTCAGACACACAGTGGTCAGAAACACACTGGTCAGAAACACAGTGATCAGAAACACAGTGGTCAGAAACACAGAGTTCATAAGCACAGTGGTCAGAAACACACTGGTCCGAAACAACGTGTTCACAACCACACTGGTCAGAAACACGGTGGTCAGACACACAGTGGTCAGAAACACAGTGGTCAGACACACAATGGTCAGAAACACAGTAGTCAGAGACACATCGGTTAGAAAGACAATGGTCAGAAACACAGTGGTCATAAACACATTGGTCAGAAACACACTGGTCAGAAACACAGTGGTCAGAAACACACTGGTCAGAAACACAGCGGTCAGAAACACACTGGTCAGAAACACTGATAAAAACACAGTGGTCAGAAGCACGGTGGTCAGAAACACAGTACTCCGAAACACAGTGGTCATAAACACACTGGTCAGAAACACAATGGTCAGAAACGCAGTGGTCAGAAACACAGTGGTGAGAAACACAGTGGTCAGAAACACAGCGGTCACAAAAAAATTGGTCATAAACACACTGGTCAATAAGACAGTGGCCAGAAACACAGTGGTCAGAAACACACTGGTCAGAAACACAGTGGTCAGAAACACAATGTTCAGAAAGACAGTGGTCAGAAACACTGTGGTCAGAAACACAGTGGTCAGAAAGACAGTGTTCGGAAACACAGTGGTCAGAAACACATTGGTCAAAAACACGGTGGTCAGAAACACAGTGCTCCGAAACACAGTGGTCGGAAACACAGTGGTCAGAAACATACTGGTCAGAAACACAGTGGTCAGAAACACAATGGTCAGAAACACACTGGTCAGAAACACAGTGGTCAGAAACAAACTGGTCAGAAACACAGCGTTCATAAACACACTTGTCAGAGCCACAGTGGTCAGAAACACAGTGGTCAGAAACACAGCGTTCAGAAGCACATTGGTCAGAAACACTCTGGTCCAAAACACAGTGGTCAGAACCACACTGGTCAGAAACACAGTGTTCAGAAACACAGTGGACAGAAACACACTGGTCAGAAACACACTGGTCAGAAACACAGTGGTCGGAAACACAGTGGTCAGAAGCATAATGGTCAGAAACACACTGGTCCGAAACACAGTGGTCAGAAACACAGGGGTCAGAAACACAGTGGTTGGAAACACAGTTGTCTGAAACATAATCGTCAGAAACACAGTGGTCTGAAACACAGCGGTTAGAAACACAGTGGTCATAAACACACTGGTCAGAAACACATTGGCCAGAAACACATTGGTCAGAAACACACTGGTCAGAAAAATTGTTGTCATAAACACACTTGTCAGAAAGGCAGTGGTCAGAAACACACTGGTCAGAAATACAATGGTCACAAACACAGTGGTCACAAACACAGTGGTCAGAAACACCGTCGTTATAAACACAATGGTCACAGACACACTGGTCATAAATATAGTGGTCGGAAACACACTGGTCGGAAACACAGTGCTCAGAAACCCAATGGTCAGAAACACACTGGTCAGAACCATAGTGGTCAGAAACACAGTGGTCAGAAACACAGTGGTCAGAGACACAGTGGTCAGAAACACATCGGTCAGAAACACAGTGGTCAAAAACACACTGGTCAGAAACACCGTGGTTAGAAACACATTGGTCAGAAACACAGTGGTCAGAAACACAATGGGCAGAAACACAGTGCTGAGAAACACAGTGCTCAGAAACACAGTGGTCAGAAACACAGTGGTCTAAAACACTCTGGTCAGAAACGCAGTGGTTAGAAACTCAGTGGTCAGAAACACATTGGTCAGAAACACACTGTTCAGAAACAAACTGGTCAGAAACAAAGTGGTCAGAAAAACACTGGTCAGAAACACACAAGTCAGGAACACAGTGGTCAGAAACAGACTGGTCGGAAACACAGTGGTCATGAACACACTGGTCAGAAACACACTGGTAAGAAACACATTGGTCAGAAACACAGTGGTCAGAAACACAGTGGTCAGAAACACACTGGTCAGAAACACACAAGTCAGGAACACAGTGGTCAGAAACAGACTGGTCGGAAACACAGTGGTCATGAACACACTGGTCAGAAACACACTGGTAAGAAACACATTGGTCAGAAACACAGTGGTCGGAAAAACAGTGGACAGAGACACGGTGGCCATAAAGCCACTGGTCAGAAACGTACTGGTCAGAAACACACTGGTCAGAAAAACTCTGGTCTGAAACACAGTGGTCAGTAACACGGTGGTCAGAAACACAGTGGTCAGAAACACTGTGGTCAGAAACACACTGGTCAGAAACACAGTGGTAAAAAACACAGTGGTCAGAAACACACTGGTCAGAATCACAGTGGTCAGAAACAAAATGGTCAGAAACACACTGGCGAGAAACACAGTGGTCAGAAACACAGTAGTCAGAAACACACTGGTCAGAAACACAGTGGTCTGAAACACAGTGGTTAGAAACAAACTGGTTAGAAACACAGTGGTAAGAAACACACTGGTCGGTAACACACTGTTCAGAAACACAATGGTCAGTAACACAGTGGTCAGAAATACAGTGGTCAGAAACACACTCGTCAGAAACACATTGGTCAGAAACACGGTGGTCAGAAAGACACTGGTCAGAAACACAGTGGTCAGAAACACA
>SZWC01000026.1:115993-138429 GCA_023375785.1 Penium margaritaceum | reverse complement strand
CACAGTGGTCAGAAACACAGTGGTCAGAATCACAGAGGTCAGAAACACATTGGTCATCAACACAGTGGTAAGAAACACAGTGGTCAGAAACACACTTGTCAAAAACACAGTGGTCAGAAATGCAGTGGTCAGAAACAGAGTGGTCAGAAACACATTGGTCAAAGACACAGTGGTCAGAAACACAGTGGTCAGAAACACAGTGGTCAGAAACACGGAGGTCAGAAACACACTGGTCAGAAACACAGTGGTCAGAAACACGGTGGTCAGAAACACACTGGTTAGAAACACACTGGTCAGAAATACAGTGGTCAGAAACACACTGGTGATAAACACAGTGGTCAGAAACACACTGGTCAGAAACACAGTGGTGAGAAACACAGTGGTCAGAAAGACAGTGGTCAGAAACACACTGGTCAGAAACACACTGGTAAGAACCACAGTGGTCAGAAGCACAGTAGTCAGAAACACTCTGGCCAGAAACACAGTGATCAGAAACACACTGGTAAGAACCACAGTGGTCAGAAGCACAGTAGTCAGAAACACTCTGGCCAGAAACACAGTGATCAGAAACACACTGGTCAGAAACACAGCAGTCAGAAACACAGTGGTCACAAACACAGTGGTCATAAACACAGCGGTCAGAAACACAGTGGTCAGAAACACAGTGGTCAAAAACACAGTGGTCAAAAACACAGTGGTCAGAAACACACTGGTAAAAAACACAGTGGTCAGAAACGCAGTGGTCAGAAATAGAGTGGTCAGAAACACATCGGTTAGAGACACAGTGCTCAGAAACACAGTGGTCAGAAACACAGTGGTCAGAACACAGTTGTCAGAAGCACAGTGGTCAGAAACATAGTGGTCAGAACCACAGAAGTCAGAAACACATTGGTCATAAACACAGTGGAAAGAAACACAATGGTCAGAAACACACTTGTCAAAACACAGTGATCAGAAACGCAGTGGTCAGAAAGAGAGTGGTCAGAAACACATTGGTGAGAGACACAGTGGTCGGAAACACAGTGGTCAGAAACACTGTGGTCGGAAACACGGTGGTCAGGCACACATTGGTCCGAAACACGGTGGTCAGAAATACGGTGGTCAGAAACACACTGGTCAGAAACACACTGGTCAGAAACACAGTGGTCAGAAACTCAGTGGTCAGAAACACCGTGGTCAGAAACACACTGGTCAGAATCACGGTGGTCAGAAACGCAGTGGTCAGAAGCACAGTGGTCCGACACACACTCGTCCGACACACAGTGGTCAGAAACACACTGGTCACAAACACAGTGGTCAGAAACACAATGGTCAGAAACACAGTGGTCAGAAACACAGCTTTACAGAACACAGTGGTCAGAAACACTGCGGTCAGAAACAAAGTGGTCAGAAAAACACTAATCAGAAACACAGTGGCCAGAAACACAGTCGTCAGAAACGCACTGGTCAGAAACACAGTGGTCAAAAACACACTGGTCAGAAAGACAGTGGTCAGAAACACAGTGGTCAGAAAAACACTAATCAGAAACACAGTGGCCAGAAACACAGTCGTCAGAAACGCACTGGTCAGAAACACAGTGGTCAAAAACACACTGGTCAGAAAGACAGTGGTCAGAAACACAGTGGTCAGAAACACAGTGGTCAGAAACACAGTGGTCAGAAACACAGTGGTCAGAAACACAGCGGTAAGAAAGACAATGGTCAGAAACACACTGGTCAGAAACTCAGTGGTCAAAAGCACAGTGGTCAGAATGATGCTGGTCAGAAACACAGTGGTCCTAAACGCGCTGGTCAGAAACACCGTGGTCAGAAACACAGTGGTCAGAAACACACTGGTCTGAAACACAATGGTCAGAAATCAGTGGTCATAAAAACACAGGTCAGAAACACAGTGGTCAGAAAAACAGTGGTCACAAATACAGTGGTCAGAAACACAGTGGTCAGAAGCACAGTGGTCAGAAACACACTGCTCCGATACACAGTGGTCAGACAGACAGTGGTCATAACCACAGTGGTCAGAAACACACTGGTCAGAAACACAGTGGTCAGAAACACAGTGGTCAAAAACACACTGGTCAGAAACACCGTGGTTAGAAACACATTGGTCAGAAACACAGTGGTCAGAAACACAATGGTCAGAAACACAGTGCTCAGAAACACAGTGCTCAGAAACACAGTGGTCAGAAACACAGTGGTCAGAAACACAGTGGTCTGAAACACGCTGGTCAGAAACGCAGTGGTCAGAAACTCAGTGGTCAGAAACACATTGGTCAGAAACACACTGTTCATAAACAAACTGGTCAGAAACACAGTGGTCAGAAAAACACTGGTCAGAAACACACAAGTCAGGAACACAGTGGTCAGAAACAGACTGGTCGGAAACACAGTGGTCATGAACACACTGGTCAGAAACACACTGGTAAGAAACACATTGGTCAGAAACACAGTGGCTGGAAACACAGTGGAGAGAGACACAGTGGCCATAAAGTCACTGGTCAGAAACGTACTGGTCAGAAACACACTGGTCAGAAAAACTCTGGTCTGAAACACAGTGGTCAGTAACACGGTGGTCAGAAACACACTGGTCAGAAACACTGTGGTCAGAAACACACTGGTCAGAAACACAGTGGTCAAAAACACAGTGGTCAGAAACACACTGGTCAGAATCACAGTGGTCAGAAACACAATGGTCAGAAACACACTGGCGAGAAACACAGTGGTCAGAAACACAGTAGTTCAGAAACACACTGGTCAGAAACACAGTGGTCTGAAACACAGTGGTTAGAAACAAACTGGTTAGAAACACAGTGGTAAGAAACACACTGGTCGGTAACACACTGTTCAGAAACACAGTGGTCAGTAACACAGTGGTCAGAAATACAGTGATCAGAAACACACTCGTCAGAAACACATTGGTCAGAAACACGGTGGTCAGAAAGACACTGGTCAGAAACACAGTGGTCAGAAACACACTGGTCAGAAACACAGTGGTCAGAAACACATTGGTCAGAAACACGGTGGTCAGAAAGACACTGGTCAGAAACACAGTGGTCAGAAACACACTGGTCAGAAACACAGTGGTCAGAAACACATTGGTCCAATACACAGTGATCGGAAGCACGGTGGTCAGAAACACAGTGGGCAGAAACACAGTGGTCAGAAACACAGTGGTCAGAAGCACAGTGGTCAGACACACACTGGTCCGAAACACAGTGGTCAGAAACACAGTGGTCAGAAACACAGTGGTCAGAAACATAGTGGTCAGAAACACTGTGGTCAGAAGCTTAGTGGTCAGAAACACAGCGGTCAGAAACACAGTGGTCAGAAACACACTCATCAGAAACACAGTGGCCAAAAACACAGCGGTAAGAAACACACTGGTCAGAAACACAGTGTTCAGAAACACACTGGTCAGAAAGACAGTGGTGAGAAACACAGTGGTCAGAAACACAGTGGTCAGAAACACAGTGGTCAGAAACACAGCGGCCAGAAACACATTGGTCAGAATTACACTGGTCAGAAACACAGTGGTCAGAAACACAGAGGTCAGAAACACACTGGTCAAAAATACAGTGGTCATAAACACACTGGCCAGAAACACAGTGGTCAGAAACACAGTGGTCAGAAACATAGTGGGCAGAAACACATTGGTCAGAAACACGGTGGTCGGAAACACAAGGGACTGACACACAGTGGCCATAAAGTCACTGGTCAGAAACATACTGGTCAGAAACACACTGGTCAGAAAAACTCTGGTCAGAAACACAGTGGTCAGTAACACGGTGGTCAGAAACACACTGGTGAGAAACACTGTGGTCAGAAACACACTGGTCAGAATCACAGTGGTCAGAAACACAGTGGTAAGAAACACACTTGCCAGAAACACAGTGGTCAGAAACACAGTGGTCAGAAACACAGTGGTCAGAAACACAGTGTTCAGAAACACAGTTGTCAGAAATACTGCGGTCAGAAACAAAGTGGTCAGAAAAACACCAATCAGAAACACAGTGGCCAGAAACACAGTCGTCAGAAACACACTGGTCAGAAACACAGTAGTCAGAAACACACTGGTCAGAAAGACAGTGGTCAGAAACACAGTGGTCAGAAACACAGTGTTCAGAAACACAGTTGTCAGAAATACTGCGGTCAGAAACAAAGTGGTCAGAAAAACACCAATCAGAAACACAGTGGCCAGAAACACAGTCGTCAGAAACACACTGGTCAGAAACACAGTAGTCAGAAACACACTGGTCAGAAAGACAGTGGTCAGAAACACAGTGGTCAGAAACACAGTGTTCAGAAACACAGTTGTCAGAAATACTGCGGTCAGAAACAAAGTGGTCAGAAAAACACCAATCAGAAACACAGTGGCCAGAAACACAGTCGTCAGAAACACACTGGTCAGAAACACAGTAGTCAGAAACACACTGGTCAGAAAGACAGTGGTCAGAAACACAGTGGTCAGAAACACAGTGTTCAGAAACACAGTTGTCAGAAATACTGCGGTCAGAAACAAAGTGGTCAGAAAAACACCAATCAGAAACACAGTGGCCAGAAACACAGTCGTCAGAAACACACTGGTCAGAAACACAGTAGTCAGAAACACACTGGTCAGAAAGACAGTGGTCAGAAACACAGTGGTCAGAAACACAGTGGTCAGAAACACAGTGGTCAGAAACACAGTGGTCAGAAACACAGCGGCCAGAAACACATTGGTCAGAATTACACTGGTCAGAAACACAGTGGTCAAACACAGAGGTCAGAAACACACTGGTCAAAAATACAGTGGTCATAAACACAAAGGCCAAAAACACAGTGGTCAGAAACACACTGGTCAGAAACACACTGGTCAGAAACACAGTGGCCATAAAAACACAGGTCAGAAACACGGTGGTCATAAACACAGTGGTCAGAAACACAGTGGTCAGAAGCACAGTGGTCAGAAACACACTGGTCCAAAGCACAATGGTCAGAAACACAGTGGTCAGAAACACAGTGGCCAGAAACACACTGGTCAGGAACACAGTGGTAAGACACACACTGGTCATAAACACAGTGGTCGGAATTGCACTGGTCAGAAACACATTGGTCAGAAACACAGTGGTCAGAAGCACAGTAGTCAGAAACACACTGGTAAGAACCACAGTGGTCAGAAGCACAGTAGTCAGAAACACACTGGTAAGAACCACAGTGGTCAGAAGCACAGTAGTCAGAAACACACTGGTAAGAACCACAGTGGTCAGAAGCACAGTAGTCAGAAACACACTGGTAAGAACCACAGTGGTCAGAAGCACAGTAGTCAGAAACACACTGGTAAGAACCACAGTGGTCAGAAGCACAGTAGTCAGAAACACACTGGTAAGAACCACAGTGGTCAGAAGCACAGTAGTCAGAAACACACTGGTAAGAACCACAGTGGTCAGAAGCACAGTAGTCAGAAACACACTGGTAAGAACCACAGTGGTCAGAAGCACAGTAGTCAGAAACACACTGGTAAGAACCACAGTGGTCAGAAGCACAGTAGTCAGAAACACACTGGTAAGAACCACAGTGGTCAGAAGCACAGTAGTCAGAAACACACTGGTAAGAACCACAGTGGTCAGAAGCACAGTAGTCAGAAACACACTGGTAAGAACCACAGTGGTCAGAAGCACAGTAGTCAGAAACACACTGGTAAGAACCACAGTGGTCAGAAGCACAGTAGTCAGAAACACACTGGTAAGAACCACAGTGGTCAGAAGCACAGTAGTCAGAAACACACTGGTTAGAAACACAGTGGTCAGCAAGAATGTGGTCAGAAACTCACTGGTCAGAAACATAGTGATCACAAACACACTGGTCAGAAACACAGTGGTCAGAAACATAGCGGTCAGATACACAATGGTCAGAAACACACTGGTCAGAAACACAGTGGTAAAAAACACAGTGTTCAGAAACACACTAGTCAAAAACACTGTGGTCAGAAACACAGTGGTCAGAAACACAGTTGACAGAAGCACCGTGGTCAGAAACACAGTGGTCAGAATCACAGAGGTCAGAAACACATTGGTCATCAACACAGTGGTAAGAAACACAGTGGTCAGAAACACACTTGTCAAAAACACAGTGGTCAGAAATGCAGTGGTCAGAAACAGAGTGGTCAGAAACACAGTGGTCAGAAACACAGAGGTGAGAAACACAGTGGTCAGAAAGACAGTGGTCAGAAACACACTGGTCAGAAACACACTGGTAAGAACCACAGTGGTCAGAAGCACAGTAGTCAGAAACACTCTGGCCAGAAACACAGTGATCAGAAACACACTGGTCAGAAAAACAGCAGTCAGAAACACAGTGATCAAACACAGTGGTCATAAACACAGCGGTCAGAAACACAGTGGTCAGAAACACACTGGTCAAAAACACAGTGGTCAAAAACATAGTGGTTAGAAACACACTGGTAAAAAACACAGTGGTCAGAAACGCAGTGGTCAGAGATAGAGTGGTCAGAAACACACTGGTTAGAGACACAGTGCTCAGAAACACAGTGGTCAGAAACACACTGGTTAGAAACACACTGGTAAAAAACACAGTGGTCAGAAACGCAGTGGTCAGAGATAGAGTGGTCAGAAACACACTGGTTAGAGACACAGTGCTCAGAAACACAGTGGTCAGAAACACAGTGGTCAGAACACAGTTGTCAGAAGCACAGTGGTCAGAAACATAGTGGTCAGAACCACAGAAGTCAGAAACACATTGGTCATAAACACAGTGGTAAGAAACACAATGGTCAGAAACACACTTGTCAAAACACAGTGGTCAGAAACGCAGAGGTCAGAAAGAGAGTGGTCAGAAACACATTGGTCAGAGACACAGTGGTCGGAAACACAGTGGTCAGAAACACTGTGGTCAGAAACACGGTGGTCAGGCACACATTGGTCTGAAACACGGTGGTCAGAAATACGGTGGTCAGAAACACACTGGTCAGAAACACACTGGTCAGAAACACAGTGGTCAGAAACTCAGTGGTCAGAAACACCGTGGTCAGAAACACACTGGTCAGAATCACAGTGGTCAGAAACACAGTGGTCAGAAGCACAGTGGTCCGACACACACTCGTCCGACACACAGTGGTCAGAAACACACTGGTCAGAAACACAGTGGTCAGAAACACCGTGGTCAGAAACACACTGGTCAGAATCACAGTGGTCAGAAACACAGTGGTCAGAAGCACAGTGGTCCGACACACACTCGTCCGACACACAGTGGTCAGAAACACACTGGTCACAAACACAGTGGTCAGAAACACAATGGTCAGAAACACAGTGGTCAGAAACACAGTTTTACAGAACACAGTGGTCAGAAACACTGCGGTCAGAAACAAAGTGGTCTGAAAAACACTAATCAGAAACACAGTGGCCAGAAACACAGTCGTCAGAAACGCACTGGTCAGAAACACAGTGGTCAAAAACACACTGGTCAGAAAGACATTGGTCAGAAACACAGTGGTCAGAAACACAGTGGTCATAAACACAGTGGTCAGAAACACAGTGGTCAGAAACACAGCGGTAAGAAACACAATGGTCAGAAACACACTGGTCAGAAACTCAGTGGTCAAGAACACAGTGGTCAGAATGACGCTGGTCAGAAACACAGTGGTCCTAAACGCGCTGATCAGAAACACTGTGGTCAGAAACACAGTGGTCAGAAACACACTGGTCTGAAACACAATGGTCAGAAAACAGTGGTCATAAAAACACAGGTCAGAAACACAGTGGTCAGAAACACTGTGGTCAGAAACACAGTGGTCAGAAACACACTGGTCTGAAACACAATGGTCAGAAAACAGTGGTCATAAAAACACAGGTCAGAAACACAGTGGTCAGAAAAATAGTGGTCACAAATACAGTGGTCAGAAACACAGTGGTCAGAAGCACAGTGGTCAGAAACACACTGCTCTGATACACAGTGGTCAGACAGACAGTGGTCAGAAACACAGTGGTCAGAAACACACTGGTCAGAAACACAGTGGTCAGAAACGCATCGGTCAAAAACACATTGGTCAGAAACACAGTGGTCAGAAACACAGTGGTCAGAAACACAGTGGTCAGAAAAACACTGGTCAGAAACACAGTGGTCAGAAACACACTGGTCTGAAACACAGTGTTCAGAAACACACTGGCCAGAAACACAGTGGTCAGAAACACAGCGGTCAGAAACACAGTGGTCAGAAACGCAGCGGTCAGAAACACAGTGGTCAGAAACGCAGCGGTCAGAAACACAGTGGTCAGAAACGCAGCGGTCAGAAACACAGTGGTCAGAAACGCAGCGGTCAGAAACACAGTGGTCAGAAACGCAGCGGTCAGAAACACAGTGGTCAGAAACGCAGCGGTCAGAAACACAGTGGTCAGAAACGCAGCGGTCAGAAACACATTGGTCAGAAACACAGTGGTCAGAAACACAGTGGTCAGAAACACAGTGGTCAGAAAAACACTGGTCAGAAACACAGTGGTCAGAAACACACTGGTCTGAAACACAGTGTTCAGAAACACACTGGCCAGAAACACAGTGGTCAGAAACACAGTCATCCGAAGCACAGTGGTCAGAAGCACACTGGTCCAAAACACTGTGGTCATAAGCACACTGGTCAGAAAAACAGTGGTCATGAACACAGTGGTCGGAAACACAGTGGTCAGAAACACAACGGTCAGAAACACAGTGGTCAGAACCACCATTGTCAGAGACTCAGTGGCCAGAAACACACTGGTCAGAAGCACACTGGTCAAAAACACAGTGGTCAGAAACACACTGGTCAAAAAGACAGTGATCAGAAACACAGTGGTCAGGAACACAGTGGTCAGAATTACACTGGTCAGAAACACAGTGGTCATAAACGTACTGGTCAGAAACACAGTGGTCAGAAACACAGTGGTCAGAAACACACTGGTTAGAAACACAACGGTCAGAAACACAATGGTCCTAAAACCACAGGTCAGAAACACAGTGGTCATAAACGTACTGGTCAGAAACACAGTGGTCAGAAACACAGTGGTCAGAAACACACTGGTTAGAAACACAACGGTCAGAAACACAATGGTCCTAAAACCACAGGTCAGAAACACAGTGGTCAGAAACACACTGGTCAGAAACACAGTGGTCAGAATGACAATGGTCAGAAGCACAGTGGTCAGAAACACACTGTTCCGAAACACAGTGGGCAGAAAGACAGTGGTCAGAAACACAGTGGTCAGAAACACAATGGTCAGAAACACAGTGGTCAGAAACACAGTGGTCAGAAACATAGCGGTCAAAAATACAGTGGTCAGAAACACACTGGTCAGAAACACACTGGTCAGAAACACAGTGGTCAGAAACTCAGTGGTCAGAAACACCGTGGTCAGAAACACACTGGTCAGAAACACACTGGTCAGAAACACAGTGGTCAGAAACTCAGTGGTCAGAAACACCGTGGTCAGAAACACACTGGTCAGAAACACACTGGTCAGAAACACAGTGGTCAGAAACTCAGTGGTCAGAAACACCGTGGTCAGAAACACACTGGTCAGAAACACACTGGTCAGAAACACAGTGGTCAGAAACTCAGTGGTCAGAAACACCGTGGTCAGAAACACACTGGTCAGAAACACACTGGTCAGAAACACAGTGGTCAGAAACTCAGTGGTCAGAAACACCGTGGTCAGAAACACACTGGTCAGAAACACACTGGTCAGAAACACAGTGGTCAGAAACTCAGTGGTCAGAAACACCGTGGTCAGAAACACACTGGTCAGAAACACACTGGTCAGAAACACAGTGGTCAGAAACACAATGGTCAGAAATCGGTGGTCATAAAAACACAGGTCAGAAACACTGTGGTCAAAAACACAGTGGTCAGAAACACAGTGGTCAGAAACACAGTGGTCAGAAGCACAGTGGTCAGAAACACAGTGGTCAGAAACACAGTGGTCAGAAACACAGTGGTCAGAATTACAGTGGTCAGAAACACAGTGGTCAGAAACACAGCGGTCAGAAACACGGCGGTCAGAAACACAGTGGTCAGAAACACACTGGCTAGAAACACAGTGATCAGAAACACACTGGTCAGAAACACAGTGGTCAGAAACATAGTGGTAAAAAACACACTGGTCAGAAACACAGTGGTAAAAAACACAGTGGTCAGAAACACACTGGTAAAAAACACAGTGGTAAGAGACACAGTGGTCAGAAACACAGTGGTCAGAAACACAGTGGTCAGAAACACAGTTGTCAGAACCACTCAAATCTGAAACACATTGGTCATAAACACGGTTGTAAGGAACACAGTGGTCAGAAACACACTTGTCAAAAACACAGTGGTCAGAAACGCAGTGGTCAGAAACAGAGTGGCCAGAAACACATTGGTCAGAGACACAGTGGTCGGAAACACAGTGGTCAGAAACACAGTGGTCAGCAACACACTGGTCAGAAACACAGTGGTCAGAAACATAGTGGTCAGAAACACAGTGGTCAGAAATACAGTGGGCAGAAACACAGTGGTCAGAAACACAGCGGCCAGAAACACATTGGTCAGAATTACACTGGTCAGAAACACAGTGGTCATAAACGTACTGGTCAGAAACACAGTGGTCAGAAACATAGTGGTCAGAAACACAGTGGTCAGAAATACAGTGGGCAGAAACACAGTGGTCAGAAACACAGCGGCCAGAAACACATTGGTCAGAATTACACTGGTCAGAAACACAGTGGTCATAAACGTACTGGTCAGAAACACAGTGGTCAGAAACATAGTGGTCAGAAACACAGTGGTCAGAAATACAGTGGGCAGAAACACAGTGGTCAGAAACACAGCGGCCAGAAACACATTGGTCAGAATTACACTGGTCAGAAACACAGTGGTCATAAACGTACTGGTCAGAAACACAGTGGTCAGAAACATAGTGGTCAGAAACACAGTGGTCAGAAATACAGTGGGCAGAAACACAGTGGTCAGAAACACAGCGGCCAGAAACACATTGGTCAGAATTACACTGGTCAGAAACACAGTGGTCATAAACGTACTGGTCAGAAACACAGTGGTCAGAAACATAGTGGTCAGAAACACAGTGGTCAGAAATACAGTGGGCAGAAACACAGTGGTCAGAAACACAGCGGCCAGAAACACATTGGTCAGAATTACACTGGTCAGAAACACAGTGGTCATAAACGTACTGGTCAGAAACACAGTGGTCAGAAACATAGTGGTCAGAAACACAGTGGTCAGAAATACAGTGGGCAGAAACACAGTGGTCAGAAACACAGCGGCCAGAAACACATTGGTCAGAATTACACTGGTCAGAAACACAGTGGTCATAAACGTACTGGTCAGAAACACAGTGGTCAGAAACATAGTGGTCAGAAACACAGTGGTCAGAAATACAGTGGGCAGAAACACAGTGGTCAGAAACACAGCGGCCAGAAACACATTGGTCAGAATTACACTGGTCAGAAACACAGTGGTCATAAACGTACTGGTCAGAAACACAGTGGTCAGAAACATAGTGGTCAGAAACACAGTGGTCAGAAATACAGTGGGCAGAAACACAGTGGTCAGAAACACAGCGGCCAGAAACACATTGGTCAGAATTACACTGGTCAGAAACACAGTGGTCATAAACGTACTGGTCAGAAACACAGTGGTCAGAAACATAGCGGTCAGATACACAATGGTCAGAAACACACTGGTCAGAGAGACAGTGGTCAGAAACACAGTGGTCAGAAACACAGCGGTCAGAAACACGGCGGTCAGAAACACACTGGTCAGAAACACACTGGTCAGAAACACAATGGTCAGAAACACACTGGTCAGAGGGACAGTGGTCAGAAACACAGTGGTCAGAAACGCAGTGGTCAGAAACTAAGTGGTCAGAAACACAGTGGTCAGAAACACAGTGGTCAGAATTACAGTGGTCAGAAACAAACTGGTCAGAAACAAACTGGTCAGAAACACAGTCGTTAGCAACACACTGGTCAGATACACACTGCTCCGAAACCCAGTGGTCAGAAACACAGTTCTCAGAAACACACAGGTCAGAAACACGCTGGTCAGAAACACACTGGTCAGAAACACAGTGGTCAGAAACACAGTGGTCAGAAACACCGTGGTACAAAACACAGCGGGCAGAAACACAGTGGTCAGGAACACAGCGGTCAGAAACACAGTGGTCAGAAACACAGTGGTCAAAAACACAGTAGTCAGAAACACAGTGTTCATAAACACAGTGGTCAGAAACACACTTGTCAGAAACACAGTGGTCAGAAACACACTGGTCAGAAACACAGTGGCCAGAAACACACTGGTCTGAAACACAGTGGTCACAAACACACTGGTCAGCAACACACTGGTCAAGAACACAATGGTCAGAGACAAAGTGGTCAGAAACAAACTGGTCAGAAACACTGTGGTTGGAAACAAACTGGTCAGAAACACAGTGGTTAGCAACACACTGGTCAGAAACATACTGCTCCAAAACACAGTGGTCAGAAACACAGTTGTTAGAAACACAGAGGTCAGAAACACGCTGGTCAGAAACACACTGGTCAAAAACACAGTGGTCAGGAACACAGTGGTCAGAAACACAGTGGTTAGAAACACAGTGGTCAGAAACACCGTGGTCAGAAACACAGCGGTCAGAAACACAGTGGTGAGAAACACCGTGGTCAGAATGACGGTGGTCAGAAACACATTGGTCAGAAACACTGTGGTCAGAAGCACACTGGTCAGAAACACAGTGGTCAGAAACACATTGGTCAGAAACACACTGGTCAGGAACACGGTGGTCAGAAACAAAGTGATCAGAAACAAACTGGTCAGAAACACTGTGGTCAGAAGCAAACTGGTCAGAAACACAATGGTTAGCAACACCCTGGTCAGAAACACATAGCTCCGAAACACAGTGGCCCGAAACACAGTGGTCAGAAACACAGTGGTCAGAAACACAGTGGTCATAAACACAGTGGTCAGAAACACCATGGTCAGAAACACCGTGGTCAGGAACACAGCGGTCAGAAACACAGTGGTCAGAAACACAGTGGTCAGAAACACAGTAGTCAGAAAAATAGTGGTCAGAAACACAGTGGTCAGAAACACACTGATCAGAAACCCAGTGGTCAGAAACACTCTGGTCCGAAACACAGTGGCCAGAAACACACTGGTCAGAAACACGCTGGTCAGAAATTCAGTGGTCAGAAACACGCTGGTAAGAAACATAGTGCTCCGAAACACAGTGGTCAGAAACACAGTGGTCAGAAACGCAGTGGTCGGAAACACAGTGGTCAGAAACACACTGTTCAGTAACACAGTGGTCAGAAATTCAGTGGTCAGAAACAGAGTGGTCAGAAACACAGTGGTCAGAAATAAGTGGTCAAAAAAACAGTGGTCAGAAACGCAGTTGTCATAAACACACTGGTCAGAAACACAGTGGTCAGAAACACAGTGGTCAGAAACACAGTGGGCAGAAACCCAGTGGTCAAAAACACACTGGTCTGAAACACAGTAGTCAGAAACACACTAATCAGAAACACACTGGTCAGAAACACAGTGGTCAAAACACAGTGGTCAGAAACACACTGTCCAGCAACACAGTGGTCAGAAACACAGTTGTCAGAGATACAGTGTTCAGAAACACAGTGGTCAGAAACACACTGGTCAGAAACAGACTGGTCAGAAACACACTGGTCAGAAACAGACTGGTCAGAAACACACTGGTCAGAAACACAGTGGTCAAAACACAGTGGTCAGAAACACACTGTCCAGCAACACAGTGGTCAGAAACACAGTTGTCAGAGATACAGTGTTCATAAACACAGTGGTCAGAAACTTACTGGTCAGAAAAACAGTGGTCAGAAACACACTGGTCAGAAACACGGTGTTCAGAAACACACTGGTCACAAACACAGTGGTCAGAAACACAGTGCTCAGAAACACGGTGGTCAGAAACACCGTGGTTAGAAACACACTGGTCAAAAACACAGTGGTCAGAAACACAGACGTCAGAAACACACTCGTCAGAAACACACTTGTCAGAAACACACTGGTCAGAAACACAGTGGTCAGAAACACACTGTTCAGAAAGACATTGGTAAGAAACACACTGATCAGAACCACAATGGTCAGAAACACACTGGTAAGAAACACAGTTGTCAAATTTACACTGGTCAGAAACACAGTGGTCGGAAACATGGTGGTAAGAAACACACTGGTCAGAAACACACTGGTCAGAAACACAGTGGTCAAAAACACACTGGTCAGAAACACACTGGTCAGAGACACATTGGTCAGAGACACATAGGTCAGAAACATAGTGGTCAGAAATACAATGGTCAGAAACACACAGGTGAGAAACACAGTGGTCAGGAACACAGTGGTCAGAAACACACTGGTCAGAAATGCAGTGGTCAGAAACACACTGGTCAGAAACACAGTGGTCAGAAACACACTGGTAAGAAACACAGTGGTCAGAAACACACTGGTCGGAAACACATTGGTCAGAAACACACTGGTCAGAAATACACTGGTCAGAAACGCAGTGGTCCGAAACACAGGTCAGAAACACAGTGGTTAGAAACACCCTGGTCAGAAACACACTGGTCAGAAACACAGTGGTCAGAAACACAGTGGTCATAAACACAGTGGTCAGAAACACCATGGTCAGAAATACCATGGTCAGAAACACAGCGGTCAGAAACACAGTGGTCAGAAACACAGTAGTCAGAAAAATAGTGGTCAGAAACACAGTGGTCAGAAACACACTGATCAGAAACCCAGTGGTCAGAAACACTCTGGTCCAAAACACAGTGGCCAGAAACACACTGGTCAGAAACACGCTAGTCAGAAACACAGTGGTCAGAAACACAGTGGTCAGAAACACGCTGGTAAGAAACAAAGTGCTCCGAAACACAGTGGTCAGAAACACAGTGGTCAGAAACGCAGTGGTCGGAAACACAGTGGTCAGAAACACACTGGTCAGTAACACAGTTGTCAGAAATTCAGTGGTCAGAAACAGAGTGGTCAGAAACACAGTGGTCAGAAATAAGTGGTCAAAAAAACATTGGTCAGAAACGCAGTGGTCATAAACACACTGGTCAGAAACACAGTGGTCAGAAACACAGTGGTCAGAAACACAGTGGGAAGAAACCCAGTGGTCAAAAACACACTGGTCTGAAACACAGTAGTCAGGAACACACTAATCAGAAACACACTGGTCAGAAACACAGTGGTCAAAACACAGTGGTCAGAAACACACTGTCCAGCAACACAGTGGTCAGAAACACAGTTGTCAGAGATACAGTGTTCATAAACACAGTGGTCAGAAACACAGAGGTCAGAAACACAATGGTCCTAAAACCACAGGTCAGAAACGCAGTGGTCAGAAACACGCTGGTCAGAAACACAGCGGTCAGAAACACAGTAGTCAGGAACACACTAATCAGAAACACACTGGTCAGAAACACAGTGGTCAAAACACAGTGGTCAGAAACACACTGTCCAGCAACACAGTGGTCAGAAACACAGTTGTCAGAGATACAGTGTTCATAAACACAGTGGTCAGAAACACACTGGTCAGAAAAACAGTGGTCAGAAACACACTGGTCAGAAACACGGTGTTCAGAAACACACTGGTCACAAACACAGTGGTCAGAAACACAGTGCTCAGAAACACAGTGGTCAGAAACACCGTGGTTAGAAACACACTGGTCAAAAACACAGTGGTCAGAAACACAGACGTCAGAAACAAACTCGTCAGAAACACACTTGTCAGAAACACACGAGTCAGAAACACAGTGGTCAGAAATACAGTGGTCAGAAACACACTGTTCAGAAACACATTGGTCGGAAACACAGTGGTAAGAAACACACTGATCAGAACCACAGTGGTCAGAAACACACTGGTAAGAAACACAGTTGTCAAATTTACACTGGTCAGAAACACAGTGGTCGGAAACATGGTGGTAAGAAACACACTGGTCAGAAACACAGTGGTCAAAAACACACTGGTCAGAAACACACTGGTCAGAGACACATTGGTCAGAGACACAT
Source organism: Penium margaritaceum (assembly GCA_023375785.1). Lineage (NCBI taxonomy): Eukaryota > Viridiplantae > Streptophyta > Zygnematophyceae > Desmidiales > Peniaceae > Penium > Penium margaritaceum. The sequence continues at coordinate 122,378 of SZWC01000026.1, read as the reverse complement.
AGGTCAGAAACATAGTACTCAGAAATACACTGGTCAGAAACACACAGGTGAGAAACACAGTGGTCAGGAACACAGTGGTCAGAAACACACTGCTCAGAAATGCAGTGGTCAGAAACACACTGGTCAGAAACACAGTGCTCAAAAACACACTGGTCAGAAACACACAGGTCAGAAACACAGTGGTTAGAAACACCCTGGTCAGAAACACAATGGTCAGAAACACAGTGGGCAGAAACACAGTGGTCAGAAACACAGTGGTCAGAAACACACCGGTCAGAAACACACTGGTCAGACAAACAGTGGTCTGAAACACAGTGGTCAGAAACACACTGGTCAGAAACACAGTGTTCAGAAACACAGTGGTCTGACACACAGTGGTCAGAAACACACTGGTCAGAAAGACAGTGGTCAGAAACACAGTGGTCAGATACACAGTGGTCAGAAACACACTAGTGAGAAACACGGGGGTAAGAAACACAGTGGTCAGAAACAAACTGGTCAGAAACACAGTGGTCAGAAACACACCGGTCAGAAACACACTGGTCAGAAACACAATGGTCAGAAACACACCGGTCAGAAACACACTGGTCAGAAACACAATGGTCAGAAACACACCGGTCAGAAACACACTGGTCAGAAACACAATGGTCAGAAACACACCGGTCAGAAACACACTGGTCAGAAACACAATGGTCAGAAACACACCGGTCAGAAACACACTGGTCAGAAACACAATGGTCAGAAACACACCGGTCAGAAACACACTGGTCAGAAACACAATGGTCAGAAACACACCGGTCAGAAACACACTGGTCAGAAACACAATGGTCAGAAACACACCGGTCAGAAACACACTGGTCAGAAACACAATGGTCAGAAACACACCGGTCAGAAACACACTGGTCAGACACACAGTGGTCAGAAACACACTGGTAAGAAACACAGTTGTCAAATTTACACTGGTCAGAAACACAGTGGTCAGATACACAGTGGTCAGAAACACACTAGTGAGAAACACGGGGGTAAGAAACACAGTGGTCAGAAACAAACTGGTCAGAAACACAGTGGTCAGAAAAACAGTGGCCACAAACACAGTGGTCAGAAACACACTGGTCAGACACACAGTGGTCAGAAACACATTGGTCAGGAACACAGTTGTCTGAAACACACTGGTCAGGAACACGGTAGTCAGAAACGAACTGGTCAGAAACAAACTGGTCAGAAACACTGTGGTTAGAAGCAATCTGGTCAGAAACACAATGGTCAGCAACACACTGGTCAGAAACACACTGCTCGGAAACACAGTGGTCAGAAACACAGTGGTCAGAAACACACTGGTCAGAAACATGCCGGTCAGACACACAGTGGTCTGAAACACAGTGGTCAGAAACACAGTGGTCAGAAACATAGTGGTCAGAAGCACAGTGGTCAGAAACACAGTGGTCGGAAACACACTGGTCAGAAACACAGTTGTCAAAAAGACAGTGGTCAGAAACATAGTGGTCAGAAAGACAGTGGTGAGAAACACAATGGTCAGAAACACACTGGGTTGAAACACAGTGGGCAGAAACACAGTGGTCAGAAACAAAGTGGTCAGAAACACACTGGTCAGAAACCCTATGGTCAGAAACACTCTGGTCTGAAACACATTTGTCAGAAACACACTGGTCAGAAACACGCTGGTCAGAAACACAGTGGTCAGAAACACTCTGTCCAGAAACACAGTGGTCATAAACACAGTGGTCAGAAACACTCTGTCCAGAAACACAGTGGTCATAAACACAGTGGTCAGAAACACAGTGGTCAGAAGCACACTGGTCAGAAACACAGTGGTCAGAAACACACTGGTCAGAAACACACTGGTCAGGAACACATTGGTCAGAAACAGAGTGGTCAGAAACAAACTGGTCAGAAACACTGGTCAGCAACACACTGGTCAGAAACACACTGCTCGGAAACACAGTGGTCAGAAACACACTGGTCAGAAACACGCTGGTCAGAAACACAGTGGTCAGAAACACCGTAATCAGAAACACAGTGGTCAGAAACACGGTGGTCAGAAACACAGCGGTCAGAAACACAGTGGTAAAAAACACAGTGGTCAGAGACACACTGGTTGGAAACAAAGTGGTCGGAAACACAGTGGTCAGAAACACACTCGTCAGAAACACACTGGTCAGAAACACAGTGGTCAGAAACACAGTGGTCAGAAACACAGTGGTCAGAAACACACAGTGGTCAGAAACACACTGGTCAGAAACATTGTGGGTATAAACACACTGGTACGAAACACGGTGGTCAGAAACACAGTGGTCAGAAACACAGTGGTCAGAAACACAGTGGTGAGGAACACAGTGGTCAGAAACATAGTGGTCGGACAAACAGTGGTCAGAAACACAATGGTCAGAGACATAGTGGTCAGAAACTCAGTGGTCAGAAACACAGTGGTCAGAACCACGGTGGTCAGAATCACAGTGGTCATACACACACTGGCCAGAAACACCGTGGTCAGAAACACAGTGGTTGGAAACACTGTGGTAAGAAACACAGTGGTCAGAAACACAGTGGTCAGAAAAAAAGTGGCCAGCAACACATTGGTCAGAAACACAGTGGTCAGACACACACTGATCAGAAACACAGTGGTCAGAAACACAATGGTCAGAAACACACTGGTCAGAAACACACTGGTCAGAAACACAGTGGTGAGAAACACAGTTGTCAAAAACACAGTGGTCAGAATCACACTGGTCAGAGGCACAGTGGTCAGAAACACAGCGGTCAGTAACAGATTGGTGAGAAACACTGTGCTCAGAAACACGGTGGTCACAAACACAGTGGTCAGAAACACAGTGATCAGAAACATTGGGGTCAGAAACACACTTGTCAGAAACACAGTGGTCAGAAACACGGTGGTAGAAAACACAGTGGTCAGAAGCACCGTGGTCAGAAACACATTGGTCAGAGGCACACTGGTCAGAAACACAGTGGTAAGAAACATAGTGCTTAGAAACACAGTGGTCAGAAACACAGTGGTCAGAAACACAGTTGTCAGAAACACATTGGCCAGAAACACAGTTGACAGAAACACAGTGGTCAGAAACACACTGGTCAGAAACACAGTAGTGAGAAACACACTGGTCATAAACACGTTGGTCAAAAACATAGTGGTCAGAAACATAGTGGTCAGAAACACACTGGTCAGAAACACAGTGGCCAGAAACAAAGTGTTCAGAAACACACTGCTCAGAAACACATTGGTAATAAACGCACAGATAAGAAACACGGTGGTCAGAAACACAGTGGTCAGAAACACAGTGGTCAGAAACACAGTGGTCAGAAACATAGTGGTCAGAAAAGCAGTGGTCAGAAACACGGTGGTCAGAAACACAGTTGGCAGAAACTCAGTGGTCCGAAACACGTTGGTCAGAAACATAGTGGTCTGAAATACAGTGGTCAGACACACACTGCCCAGAAACATAGTGGTCAGAAACACAGTGGTCAGAAACACAGTGGTCGGAAACATTGTGGTCAGGAACACGGTGGTCAGAAACACACTGGTCAAGAACACTGTGGTCAGAACACAGTAGTCGGAAACACAGTGGTCAGAAACACGAGGGTCAGAAACACACTGGTCAAAAACACACTGGTCAGAAACACAGTGGTCAGAAACATATTGGTCAGAAACACCGTGGTCAGAAACACACTGGTCAGAGGTACACTGGTGATAAACAAAGTGGTCATAAACACACCGGTCAGAAATACACTGGTCAGAAACACAGTGGTCAGAAACACACTCGTCAGAAACACAGTGTTCAGAAACACACTGGTCCGAAGCATAGTGGTCACATACACTGTGGTCAGAAACAGATTGGTCAGAAACACAGTGGTCAGAAACACACTGGTCAGAAACACAGCGGTGACAAACACAGTGGTCAGAAACACACTGGTCATAAACAGAGGGGTCAGAAACACATAAGTCATAAACACAGTGGTCAGAAACACGCTACTCAGAAACACAGTGGTCAGAAACACGGTGGTCATACACACACTGTTCAGAAACACCGTAGTCAGAAACACATCGGTCAGAAACACGTAGGTCAGAAACATAGTGGTCATAAACATAGTGGTCAGAAACACAGTGGTCTGAAACACACTGGTTAGAAATGTCGGAATATTGAAGTTAACACTGGCTTTCTCCCTCGGATAATCCGAGTTCTCAATAAATGGTTCAGGCTCGGTATCAAGCCAACACGAACCACCTCGCCAACGGATTGTTGGTCACGACCAGTGACGTAAATGCGAGCCGCCCCTAATAAGCGCGACCATGTCGCAATCGCGTCCGGCTAGTGAAGAAGAAGCCGTTATGATACCTTTGTCCTGTTCTGTGATATATTACCGAGAACGTTCATTCCCTCAATATTAACAATAATAGTTCTGCTTATCCTGTTCTTCATTGGTTCCGCGGCTTCACCGCCATGTCTTTGCTATTCTCGCCCTTCGCATTTCCTGTCTTTACCAGCCCCTCTCAACCCTTCGCTCCGTCACTCTCGCTCTTTCGCTCAATTCTTCTACTCCCCCAACCATCACTCATCTCGCCAGTACTCTCTCACATCAACTTGCCTACCTCGACTACCTGGCGTCTCGGCCTCTATTAGCTCCCGCAACTAGCTCCTCGGACCGTTATTGCCTACGTCACTCTGCTGACATACACTTGCATGTCCTGAAGCTTCTGCCTGCCTCAGCTACTGATGTTCTTGTGTCTATATTCTTCTGACATGGTATTAGAGCTTCAGGAAACACAACCCGGAGTCCCGTGACCGCGTCATTGCTCCGCCGTCATCCTTCCTTCATCGCTTCCACTCGCATTCTCCTTCCGCCACTACCGTCGCCCCGCGCCTCGCTGCTTCGCCACCAACTGACATCAGTAGCTCTGCCTGACGAGTTCCTCTCACTGAAGAAAACGCTTAGTCATCCCAAGAAAGCTCTGCGTCCATTTCCGCGTCCGTGGCTAGCAACCGCTGCCCTGTCGCCCACATCAGTCGCAAGCTACTCTCAAGCCGCCGCCTACCGTGAACTACCAAGAAGCTTCCTGCCCTCTGCCATCCACTACCCATCGTTGCCTCTGCCTCCACGAACATCTACTCCTCTTGCACCTTGCCTCATCAGCCTCATATGCTACTTCCTTGTCATCCTCAGTCCATTAGCATCCATCATCTCGAGCTGCCTTCTCGCATTGCCTTCTCGCCTCGTCAGCAGCTGCAGCCAAAACTGCCGCTGTCAGGATATCGGACACCTCATGTCTTCGTGCTCCCACTTCCGAGCCAGCTGTGGAACAAGCAGTCACTCTCCTGACATCAATGGTCTAGTGCCTCTACCCGCTGCCTGACTCCCTCTGATGCAGCCATCCTCTTCCAGCCGACAGGATATCAGATACCACTAGTCTTTCTGCTCCCATTTTGTAGCCAAATGGATAACAAGCTGTCACTCTCCTGAACGTAGAAGAAGTGGTTGTATCACTCTACCTCCCTGCCGCGTCGCCTCTCCCCTCCCTGTGCTTATCTCGCCCTCCGCCATCCTTCTCGTACATCATTTTCCACAACATTGTCTTCTGTTGGCACCAGCCCTCCTCGTCCTCCTCGCATCATTCGTCTTTGCCGTCTCAGTTCCATAAGTCGCCCGTTATTGCCTCACTGCGATATCTCCGTCATCAGCATCCTCTATGCCTCCATTGCATCAATCATCTCCATCAGCATCGATTCACCGCACACGTGGTTTTGCCCTTGCGTTCACTCATCCATCAATTGTTTCCTCAGCTTCCGCATCGCTTTCAGCTTGGCACAAGGATCCGCCCGGTCGCATCGCCTTTTCTGGGACGACCTGCGCCCACGCCGAAACTTCCATCAGCGTATGCGGTTCGCCCTTGCGTCCACTCCGTCATCATTATCAGCCTCTGCTTCAGCAATCATCATCAGCATCTGTGGCCAGCACAAGGATCTGCACAAGCCAGCTGCCCGCTTTGCAGCAGCCTGCACCCACGCCGGTAGCAGATTTCTCGCGGCGCATTGGCATCTGCCTTCCCCTTGCCGCATCCAACTCCCCTATTTCAATCGCGCACGTGGTCTTGCCCCTGCACCCACTCCATCATCAATTGCTCGTTCGTTATCAGCATCATCTTCTGCTTGGCACAAGGATTCGCCCGGTCGCATCGTCCAAGCCTGAACGACCTGCGTCCACTCACTCATCAATCATGCCTCCTCTCCCTTTTCCACCCTGAGCATCGCTCCGTACCCAGCATAAGGTAGCCACCTAAACACATCACCTACATCGCAAGGATCCAGTTCACACCTCCATCTGTACTACAAGCAACCCCCCCCCCCCCCCCCCC
>SZWC01000026.1:98942-115812 GCA_023375785.1 Penium margaritaceum | reverse complement strand
ACCCCCCCCCCCCCCCACACTCAATCACTTGCAGTAGAAGAGAGAAGAGCAGTCTCGGGAAGTCACAGCACATGAACCGGATACCACCCGTCTCCCTGCTCAATCAAGCTAACCGGTGGAACAAGCCGCTGTATCCGTGGAGCTGACTAATTCAGAGACGGTACCTCCCTGCATTCCCTAGGAACTCACAGAGTCCGCTGTGGCAGAGCACTCTTTGAGTAAAGCGTCGTGGCAGCGCCCTCCATCTCTTGCACCCACTATCCCCACCATCATCTCCAAGGGACCATACCAAGGAGAATGAGCTCTCGGCGGTATCCTCTTTGAACGGCATTCTCATCAAGGTCAACCCAACAACCAAACTTTATGAATGAATGATTCCACTCGGCACTCCCTATACTGGAACAAACCATGAGCAACAACACCATCAATGCTCTCCTTCATATCCAACCTTGAGTGAAGCCTATCTACTTCATTGACTGCTCAACACCCAACAGCGCATTGATCGACACTCTCACTCATCTTCCAGAGTGCCTAGAGGATTGGCCCCAGTTGCACAGGAAAAGAGATCAATCCACAAATTACCATCAATTCAGAGTTGAAAACCTTGTCAATCTGGAACGACTTCAATTTTCCAAGTTCAATCTCCGACAGCTACTGCGTGGTCTCCTGGACTCAGCATCCCTTCTTGGTACAGACTGGGCTGAAGCACTTATAAAGGAGGTGCTCATCCTCACCACTCACCACACTCTTCACCCACGTATCTGACAACCACATGAAGGGTTCTTTGAGATCTGGCTAACCCTGTATCCAACCTGCGCATCACCTTCTATCCAGCGTTGACTTCAAAGGGGGCTGTCGGAATATTGAAGTCAACACTGGCTTTCTCTCCAGGATAATACGAGTTCTCAATAAATGGTTCAGGCTCGGTATCAAGCCAACACGAACCACCTCGCCAACGGATTGTCGGTCACGGCCAGTGACTTAAAGGCGAGCCGCCCCTAATAACCGCGATTATGTCGCAATTGCGTCCAGCTAGTGAAGAAGAAGCCGTTATGATACTTTTGTCTTGTTTTGTGATATACTACCGATGACGTTCATTCCCTCAAATTAACCAGAACAGTTTTGCTCATCCTGTTCCCCCTTGGTTCCGCGGCTTCGCCACCATGTCTTCGCTCTCCTTGCCCCTCGCATTTTTTGTCTTCGCCAGCCCCTCTCAACCCTTCGCTCAGTCACTCTCGCTCCTTCGCTCAGCCCTTTTACTCGGCCAACCATCACTCATCTCGCCAGACCTCTCTCACATCAACTTGCCTACCTCGACTACCTTGCGCCTCGGCCTCTTTCAGCCCCCACGACTAACAAGTCAGACCGCTATCGCCTACGTCACTCTGCTGATGTACACTTGCATGTCCTGACGCTTTTGCCTACGTTTGCTGCTACTGTTCTCGTATCTACGTTATTCTGACAAGAAATACAGTGGTCTGAAACACAGTAGTCAGAAACACACTCGCCATAAACACACTGGTCAGAAACACAGTGGTCATAAACACAGTGGTTAGAAACACAGTCGTCATAAACACACTGGTCAGAAACACACTGGTCAGAAACACACTGGTCAGAAACACGCTGGTCAGAACACACAGTGGTCAGGAACAAAATGGAAAGGGACACAATGGTCAGAATCACACTAGTCAGAAACACACTGGTCAGAAACACACTGATCAGAAACGCACTGGTGAGAACTACAGTGGTCAGAAACACGGTGGTCAGAAACACGCTGGTCAGAAAAACAGTGGTCAGAAACACAGTGGTCAGTTACACACTGGTCAGCAACACAGTGGTCAGAAACACAGTGGTAAGAAATATAGTGGTCAGAAACACTCTGGTCAGAAACACACTGGTCAGAACCACAGTGGTCAGAAACATACAGAGTCAGAAAGACAGTGGTCATAAACACATTGGTCAGACACACAGTGGTCAAAAACACACTGGTCAGAAACACACTGGTCAGAAACACGGTGGTCATATACACAGTGGTAAGAAACACAGTGGTCAGAAACACCGTGGTCAGAAACACAGTGGTGAGAAACACAGTGGTCTGAAACACACTAGTCTGAAACACAGTGCTCAGAAATACAGTGGTCATAAACACATTGGTCAGAAACACAATGGTCAAAAACACACTCCTCAGAAACACAGTGGTCGGAAACACATTGGTCAGAAACACACTGGTCAGAAACACAGTGGTCAGAAACACACTGGTCGGAGACACAGTGGTCATAAACACACTGGTCAGAAACACACTGGTAGGAAACACAATGGTCAGAAACACAGGGGAGAGAGACTCGGTGGTCTTAAACACACTGGTCAGATACACACTCGTCAGAAACACAGTGGTCGGAAACACACTGGTCAGAAACTCACTGGTCAGTCACACAGTGGTCAGAAACACAGTGGTCAGAAACACACTGGTCAGAGACACACTGGTCAGAAACACACTGGTCAAAAACACAGTGGTCGGAAAAATACTGGTCAGAAACACACTGGTCAGAAACACAGTGGTCTGAAACACACTGGTGGGAAACACAGTGGTCATGAACACACGGGTAAGAAACACATTGGTCAGAAACAAAGTGGCCAGAAACACAGTGGACAGAAAGACAGTGGTCATAGACACACTGGTCAGAAACATACTGGTCAGAAACACACTGGTCAGAAACACGCTGGTCAGAAACACAGTGGTCAGAAACACGATGGTCAGAAACACACTGGTTAGAAACACGGTGGTCAGAAACACACTGGTTATAAACACTGTCGTCAGAAACACAGTGGTCAGAAACACACTGGTTAGAATCCTAGTGGTCGGACACACAGTGGTCAGAAACACACTGGCCAGAAACACAGTGGTCAGAAACACAGCAGTCAGAAACACACTGGTCAGACACACAGTGGTCAGAAACACATTGGTCAGAAACAAACTGGTCAGGAACACGGTGGTCAAAAACACTCTGGTCAGAAACACACTGGTCAGAAACACAGTGATCAGAAACACAGTGGTCAGAAACACAGAGTTCACAAGCACAGTGGTCAGAAACACACTGGTCCGAAACAACGTGTTCACAAGCACACTGGTCAGAAACACGGTGGTCAGACACACAGTGGTCAGAAACACAGTGGTCAGACACACAATGGTCAGAAACACAGTGGTCAGAGACACATCGGTTAGAAATACAATGGTCAGAAACACAGTGGTCATAAACACAGCGTTCAGAAGCACATTGGTCAGATACACTCTGGTCTGAAACACAGTGGTCAGAACCACACTGGTCAGAAACACAGTGGTCAGAAACACAGTGGTCAGAAACACAGTGGTCAGAAACACAGTGGTCAGAAACACAGTGGTCAGATACACACTGGTCTGAAACACAGTGGTCAGAACCACACTGGTCAGAAACACAGTGGTCAGAAACACAGTGGTCAGAAACACAGTGGTCAGAAACACAGTGGTCAGAAACACAGTGGTCAGAGACACAGTGGTGAGAAACACAGTGGTCAAAGGTACAGTTGACAAAAAGACAGTGGTCGGAAACACACCGGTGAGGAACACAGTGTTCAGAAACACAGTGGACAGAAACACACTGGTCAGAAACACACTGGTCAGAAACACAGTGGTCGAAAACACAGTGGTCAGAAGCATAATGGTCAGAAACACACTGGTCCGAAACACAATGGTCAGAAACACAGGGGTCAGAAACACAGTGGATGGAAACATAGTTGTCTGAAACATGATCGTCAGAAACACAGTGGTCTGAAACACAGTGGTTAGAAACACAGTGGTCATAAACACACTGGTCAGAGACACATTGGCCAGAAACACATTGGTCAGAAACACACTGGTCAGAAAAATTGTTGTCATAAACACACTTGTCAAAAAGGCAGTGGTCAGAAACACAGTGGTCAGAAATACAGTGGTCACAAACACAGTGGTCACAAACACAGTGGTCAGAAACACCGTCGTTAGAAACACACTGGTCACAGACACACTGGTCATACATATAGTGGTCGGAAACACACTGGTCGGAAACACAGTGCTCAGAAACCCAATGGTCAGAAACACACTGGTCAGAACCAAAGTGGTCAGAAACACAGTGGTCAGAAACACAGTAGTCAGAAACACAGTGGTCAGAAACACATCGGTCAGAAACACAGTGGTCAAAAACACACTGGTCAGAAACACCATGGTTAGAAACACATTGGTCAAAAACACAGTGGTCAGAAACACAATGGTCAGAAACACAGTGCTGAGAAACACAGTGCTCAGAAACACAGTGGTCAGAAACACATTGGTCAGAAACACAGTGGTCTGAAACACGCTGGTCAGAAACGCAGTGGTCAGAAACTCAGTGGTCAGAAACACATTGGTCAGAAACACACTGTTCAGAAACAAACTGGTCAGAAACACAGTGGTCAGAAAAACACTGGTCAGAAACACACAAGTCAGGAACACAGTGGTCAGAAACAGACTGGTCGGAAACACAGTGGTCATGAACACACTGGTCAGAAACACACTGGTCAGAAACACACAAGTCAGGAACACAGTGGTCAGAAACAGACTGGTCGGAAACACAGTGGTCATGAACACACTGGTCAGAAACACACTGGTAAGAAACACATTGGTCAGAAACACAGTGGTCAGAAACACAGTGGACAGAGACACAGTGGCCATAAAGTCACTGGTCAGAAACGTACTGGTCAGAAACACACTGGTCAGAAAAACTCTGGTCTGAAGCACAGTGGTCAGTGACACGGTGGTCAGAAACACACTGGTCAGAAACACTGTGGTCAGAAACACACTGGTCAGAAACTCAGTGGTCAAAATCACAGTGGTCAGAAACACACTGGTCAGAATCACAGTGGTCAGAAACACAATGGTCAGAAACACACTGGCGAGAAACACAGTGGTCAGAAACACAGTAGACAGAAGCACACTGGTGAGAAACACAGTGGTCTGAAACACAGTGGTTAGAAACAAACTGGTTAGAAACACAGTGGTAAGAAACACACTGGTCGGTAACACACTGTTCAGAAACACAGTGGTCAGTAACACACTGGTCAGAAATACAGTGGTCAGAAACACACTCGTCAGAAACACATTGGTCAGAAACACGGTGGTCAGAAAGACACTGGTCAGAAACACAGTGGTCAGAAACACACTGGTCAGAAACACAGTGGTCAGAAACACGGTGGTCAGAAAGACACTGGTCAGAAACACAGTGGTCAGAAACACACTGGTCAGAAACACAGTGGTCAGAAACACATTGGTCCAATACACAGTGATCGGAAGCACGGTGGTCAGAAACACAGTGGTCAGAAACACAGTGGTCAGAAACACAGTGGTCAGAAACACAGTGGTCAGAAGCACAGTGGTCAGACACACACTAGTTCGAAACACAGTGGTCAGAAACACACTGGTCAGAAACACAGTGGTCAGAAACATAGTGGTCAGAAACACTGTGGTCAGAAACTTAGTGGTCAGAAACACAGCGGTCGGAAACACAGTGGTCAGAAACACACTCATCAGAAACACAGTGGCCAAAAACACAGTGGTAAGAAACACACTGGTCAGAAACACAGTGTTCAGAAACACACTGGTCAGAAAGACAGTGGTGAGAAACACATTGGTCAGAAACACAGTGGTCAGAAACACAGTGGTCAGAAACACATTGGTCAGAAACACAGTGGTCAGAAACACAGTGGTCAGAAACACAGTGGTCAGAAACACAGCGGCCAGAAACACATTGGTCAGAATTACACTGGTCAGAAACACAGTGGTCAGAAACACAAAGGTCAGAAACACACTGGTAAAAAATACAGTGGTCATAAACACACTGGCCAGAAACACAGTGGTCAGAAACACAGTGGTCAGAAACATAGTGGTCAGAAACACATTGGTCAGAAACACGGAGGTCGGAAACACAAGGGACAGACACACAGTGGCCATAAAGTCACTGGTCAGAAACATACCGGTCAGAAACACACTGGTCAGAAAAACTCTGGTCAGAAACACAGTGGTCAGTAACACGGTGGTCAGAAACACACTGGTGAGAAACACTGGTCTGAAACACACTGGTCAGAATCACAGTGGTCAGAAACACAGTGGTCAGAACACACTGGCCAGAAACACAGTGGTCAGAAACACAGTAGTCAGAAACACACTGGTCAGAAACACATTGGTCAGAAACACAGTGGTTAGAAACAAACTGGTCAGAAACACAGTGGCAAGAAACACACTGGTCGGCAACACACTGGTCAGAAACACAGTGGTCAGAAAGACAGTGGTCAAAAATACAGTGGTCGGAAACTCACTCGTCAGAAACACATTGGTCATAAACACGGTGGTCAGAAAGACACTGGTCAGAAGTACAGTGGTCAGAAACACACTGGTCAGAAACACAGTGGTCAGAAACACATTGGTCCAAAACACAGTGATTGGATGCACAGTGGTCAGAAACACAGTGGTCAGAAACACAGTGGTCAGAAACACACTGGTCAGAAAGATGGTGGTCAGAAGCACAGTGGTCAGACACACACTGGTCCGAAACACATTGGTCAGAAACACACTGGTCAGAAACACAGTGGTCAGAAACACAGTGGTCTGAAACACTGTGGTCAGAAACTCAGTGGTGAGAAACACAGCGGTTAGAAACACAGTGGTCAGAAACACACTCATCAGAATCACAGTGGCCAGAAACACAGTGGTCAGAAACACACTGGTCAGAAACACAGTGTTCAGAAACACACTGGTCAGAAAGACAGTGGTGAGAAACACAGTGGTCAGAAACACAGTGGTCAGAAACACAGTGGTCAGAAACACAGTGGTCAGAAACACAGTGGTCAGAAACACAGTGGTCAGAAACACAGCGGCCAGAAACACATTGGTCAGAATTACACTGGTCAGAAACACAGTGGTTAAAACACAGAGGTCAGAAACACACTGGTCAAAAATACGGTGGTCATAAACACATTGGCCAAAAACACAGTGGTCAGAAACACAGTGGTCAGAAACACACTGGTCAGAAACACAGTGGCCATAAAAACACAGGTCAGAAACACGGTGGTCATAAACACAGTGGTCAGAAACACCGTGGTCAGAAGCACAGTGGTCAGAAACACACTGGTCCAAAACACAATGGTCAGAAACACAGTGGTCAGAAACACAGTGGCCAGAAACACACTGGTCAGGAACACAGTGGTAAGACACACACTGGTCATAAACACAGTGGTCGGAAATGCACTGGTCAGAAACACAGTGGTCAGAAACACAGTGGCCAGAAACACACTGGTCAGGAACACAGTGGTAAGACACACACTGGTCATAAACACAGTGGTCGGAAATGCACTGGTCAGAAACACATTGCTCAGAAACAAAGTGGTCAGAAAGACACTCTGGTCAGAAGCACAGTGGTCAGAAACATACTGGTCATAAACACACTGGTCAGAAACACACTGGTCAGAAACACACTGGTCAGAAACACAGTGGTCAGAAGCACAGTTGAAATAAACACACTGGTCCAAAACACAGTGGTCATAAACACACTGGTCAGAAAAGCAGTGGTCAGAAACACAATGGTCAGAAACACAGTGGTCAGGAACATGGCGGTCAGAGACACAATGGTCAGAAACACAGTGGTCAGAAACACTGTGGCCGGAAACAAAGTGGTCAGAAACACACTGGTCAGAAACAGAGTTGTCATAAACAATGTAGTCAGAAACACAACGGTCAGAAACACAGTGGTGAGAAACATTATTGTCAGAAACACATTGGTCAGAAACACAGTGGTCATTAACACAGTGGTCGGAAACACAGTGGTCAGAAGCACACTGGTCAGAAACACAGTGGTCGGAAACACAGTGGTCTGCAACACACTAATCAGAAACACAGTGGTCAGAAACACACTGGTCAGAAACACACTGGTGAGAAACACAGTGGTCAGAAACACAATGGTCAGAAACACAGTGGTCAGAAACACAGTGGTCAGAAACACAGTGGTCAGAAACACAGTGGTCAGAAGCACAGTGGTCACAAAGAAACTGGCCCAAAACAAAGTGGTCAGAAACCCACTGGTCAGAAACACAGTGGTCAGAAACATAGTGGTCAGAAACACACTGGTCAGAAACACGGCGGTCAGAAACACGGCAGTCACAAACACAGTGGTAAGAAACACAATGGTTAGAAACACAGTGGCCATAAACACAGTGGTCAGAAACACACTGGTCTGAAACACAATGGTCATAAACACACTGGTCAGAAAGAATGTGGTCAGAAACACACTGGTCAGAGACACACAAGTCAGAAACACAGTGGCCAGGAACACAGTGGTCAGAAACACACTGGCCAGAAACACAGTGGTCAGAAACACAGTGGTCAGAAACACAATGGTTAGAAACACACTGGTCAGAAACACAATGGTCATAAACACACTGGTCAGAAAAGCAGTGGTCAGAAACACAATGGTTAGAAACACACTGGTCAGAAACACAATGGTCATAAACACACTGGTCAGAAAAGCAGTGGTCAGAAACACAATGGTTAGAAACACACTGGTCAGAAACACAATGGTCATAAACACACTGGTCAGAAAAGCAGTGGTCAGAAACACAATGGTTAGAAACACACTGGTCAGAAACACAATGGTCATAAACACACTGGTCAGAAAAGCAGTGGTCAGAAACACAATGGTTAGAAACACACTGGTCAGAAACACAATGGTCATAAACACACTGGTCAGAAAAGCAGTGGTCAGAAACACAATGGTTAGAAACACACTGGTCAGAAACACAATGGTCATAAACACACTGGTCAGAAAAGCAGTGGTCAGAAACACAATGGTTAGAAACACACTGGTCAGAAACACAATGGTCATAAACACACTGGTCAGAAAAGCAGTGGTCAGAAACACAATGGTTAGAAACACACTGGTCAGAAACACAATGGTCATAAACACACTGGTCAGAAAAGCAGTGGTCAGAAACACAATGGTTAGAAACACACTGGTCAGAAACACAATGGTCATAAACACACTGGTCAGAAAAGCAGTGGTCAGAAACACAATGGTTAGAAACACACTGGTCAGAAACACAATGGTCATAAACACACTGGTCAGAAAAGCAGTGGTCAGAAACACAATGGTTAGAAACACACTGGTCAGAAACACAATGGTCATAAACACACTGGTCAGAAAAGCAGTGGTCAGAAACACAATGGTTAGAAACACACTGGTCAGAAACACAATGGTCATAAACACACTGGTCAGAAAAGCAGTGGTCAGAAACACAATGGTTAGAAACACACTGGTCAGAAACACAATGGTCATAAACACACTGGTCAGAAAAGCAGTGGTCAGAAACACAATGGTTAGAAACACACTGGTCAGAAACACAGTAGTCAGAAACACAGTGGTCAGAGACACAGTGGTCAGAAACACAGAGGTCAGAAACACACTGGTCAGAAAGACAGTGGTCATAAACATAGCGGTCAAAAACACAGTGGTCAGAAATGCAGTGGTCAGAAACAGAGGGGTCAGAAACACATTGGTCAAAGACACAGTGGTCAGAAACACAGTGGTCAGAAACACAGTGGTCAGAAACACGGAGGTCAGAAACACACTGGTCAGAAACACAGTGGTCAGAAACACGGTGGTCAGAAACACAATGGTTAGAAACACACTGGTCAGAAATACAGTGGTCAGAAACACACTGGTCAGAAACACAGTGGTCAAAAACACACTGGTCAGAAACACAGTGGTGAGAAACACAGTGGTCAGAAAGACAGTGGTCAGAAACACACTGGTCGGAAACACACTGGTAAGAACCACAGTGGTCAGAAGCACAGTAGTCAGAAACACACTGGCCAGAAACACAGGGATCAGAAACACACTGGTCATAAACACAGCAGTCAGAAACACAGTGGTCAGAAACACAGTGGTCATAAACACAGCGGTCAGAAACACAGTGGTCAGAAACACAATGGTCAAAAACACAGTGGTAAAAAACACAGTGGTCAGAAACACACTGGTAAAAAGCACAGTGGTCAGAAACCCAGTGGCCAGAAATAGAGTGGTCAGAAACACATTGGTTAGAGACACAGTGCTCAGAAACACAGTGGTCAGAAACACAGTGGTCAGAACACAGTTGTCAGAAGCACAGTGGTCAGAAACATAGTGGTCAGAACCACTGAAGTCAGAAACACATTGGTCATAAACACAGTGGTAAGAAACACAATGGTCAGAAACACACTTGTCAAAACACAGTGGTCAGAAACGCAGTGGTCAGAAAGAGAGTGGTCAGAAACACATTGGTCAGAGACACAGTGGTCGGAAACACAGTGGTCAGAAACACTGTGGTCAGAAACACGGTGGTCAGGCACACATTGGTCCGAAACACGGTGGTCAGAAATACGGTGGTCAGAAACACACTGGTCAGAAACACACTGGTCAGAAACACAGTGGTCAGAAACTCAGTGGCCAGAAACACCGTGGTCAGAAACACACTGGTCAGAATCACAGTGGTCAGAAACACAGTGGTCAGAAGCACAGTGGTCCGACACACACTCGTCCGACACACAGTGGTCAGAAACACACTGGTCAAAAACACAGTGGTCAGAAACACAGTGGCCAGAAACACCGTGGTCAGAAACACACTGGTCAGAATCACAGTGGTCAGAAACACAGTGGTCAGAAGCACAGTGGTCCGACACACACTCGTCCGACACACAGTGGTCAGAAACACACTGGTCAAAAACACAGTGGTCAGAAACACAATGGTCAGAAACACAGTGGTCAGACACACAGTTTTACAAAACACAGTGGTCAGAAACACTGCGGTCAGAAACAAAATGGTCAGAAAAACACTAATCAGAAACACAGTGGCCAGAAACACAGTCGTCAGAAACGCACTGGTCAGAAACACAGTGGTCAAAAACACACTGGTCAGAAAGACAGTGGTCAGAAACACACTAATCAGAAACACAGTGGCCAGAAACACAGTCGTCAGAAACGCACTGGTCAGAAACACAGTGGTCAAAAACACACTGGTCAGAAAGACAGTGGTCAGAAACACAGTGTTCAGAAACACAGTGGTCAGAAACACAGTGGTCAGAAACACAGTGGTCAGAAACACAGCGGTAAGAAACACAATGGTCAGAAACACACTGGTCAGAAACTCAGTGGTCAAAAACACAGTGGTCAGAAACACAGTGGTCAGAAACACAGTGGTCAGAAACACAGCGGTAAGAAACACAATGGTCAGAAACACACTGGTCAGAAACTCAGTGGTCAAAAACACAGTGGTCAGAATGACGCTGGTCAGAAACACAGTGGTCCTAAACGTGCTGGTCAGAAACACCGTGGTCAGAGACAAAGTGGTCAGAAACACACTGGTCAGAAACACAATGGTCAGAAATCAGTGGTCATAAAAACACAGGTCACAAACACAGTGGTCAGAAAAACAGTGGTCAGAAATACAGTGGTCAGAAACACAGTGGTCAGAAGCACAGTGGTCAGAAACACACTGCTCCGATACACAGTGGTCAGACAGACAGTGGTCAAAAACACAGTGGTCAGAAACACACTGGTCAGAAACACAGTGGTCAGAAACGCATCGGTCAGAAACACATTGGTCAGAAACACAGTGGTCAGAAACACAGTGGTCAGAAACACAGTGGTCAGAAAAACACTGGTCTGAAACACAGTGGTCAGAAACACACTGGCCAGAAACACAGTGGTCAGAAACACAGTCGTCCGAAGCAGAGTGGTCAGAAGCACACTTTTCCAAAACACAGTGGTCATAAGCACACTGGTCAGAAAAACAGTGGTCATAAACACAGTGGTCGGAAACACAGTGGTCAAAAACACAACGGTCAGAAACACAGTGGTCAGAACCACACTGGTCAGAGACTCAGTGGCCAGAAACACAGTGGTCAGAAACACAGTGGTCAAAAGCACAGTGGTCAGAAACACACTGGTAAAAAAGACAGTGATCAGAAACAAAGTGGTCAGGAACACAGTGGTCAGAATTACACTGGTCAGAAACACAGTGGTCATAAACGTACTGGTCAGAAACACAGTGGTCAGAAACACAGTGGTCAGAAACACACTGGTTAGAAACACAACGGTCAGAAACACAGTGGTCCTAAAAACACAGGTCATAAACACAGTGGTCAGAAACGCACTGGTCAGAAACATAGTGGTCAGAATGACAGTGGTCAGAAGCACAGTGGTCAGAAACACACTGTTCCGAAACACAGTGGGCAGAAAGACAGTGGTCAGAAACACAGTGGTCACAAACACACTGGTCAGAAACACAGTGGTCAGAAACGCACCGGTCAGAAACACATTGGTCAGAAACACAGTGGCCACAAACACACTGGTCAGAAACACCGTGGTCAAAAACACACTGGTCAGAAACACAGTGGTCAGAAACACACTGGTCAGAAACACAGTGGTCAGAAACACAGTGGTCCGAAGCACATTGGTCGGAAGCACAGTGGTCCAAAACACAGTGGTCAGAAACACACTGTTCCGAAACACACTGTTCAGAAACACACAGGTCAAAAACACAGTGGTCAGGAACACAGTGGTTAGATACATAGTGGTCAGAAACACACTGGTCAGAAATACACTGGTCAGAAACACTCTGGTCAGAAACACAGTGGTCAGAAACACACTGGCTAGAAACACAATGATCAGAAACACACTGTTCAGAAACACAGTGGTCAGAAACATAGTGGTCAAAAACACACTGGTCAGAAACACAGTGGTCAAAAACACAGTGGTCAGAAACACACTGGTAAAAAACACAGTGGTCAGAAACGCAGTGGTCAGAAACAGAGTGGTCAGAAACACATTGGTCAGGGACACATTGGTCAGAAACACAGTGGTCAGAAACACAGTGGTCAGAAACACAGTTGTCAGAACCACTAAAGTCAGAAACACATTGGTCTTAAACACGGTGGTAAGGAACACAGTGGTCAGAAACACACTTGTCAAAAACACAGTGGTCAGAAACGCAGTGGTCAGAAACAGAGTGGCCAGAAACACATTGGTCAGAGACACAGTGGTCGGAAACACAGTGGTCAGAAACACAGTAGTCAGAAACACACTGGTCAGAAATACACTGGTCAGAAACACTCTGGTCAGAAACACAGTGGTCATAAACGCACTGGTCAGAAATACCGTGGTCAGAAACACAGTCGTCAGAAACACATTGGTCAGAGACACAGTGGTCAGAAACACAGTAGTCAGAAACACACTGGTCAGAAATACACTGGTCAGAAACACTCTGGTCAGAAACACAGTGGTCATAAACGCACTGGTCAGAAATACCGTGGTCAGAAACACAGTCGTCAGAAACACATTGGTCAGAGACACAGTGGTCAGAAACACAGTAGTCAGAAACACACTGGTCAGAAATACACTGGTCAGAAACACTCTGGTCAGAAACACAGTGGTCATAAACGCACTGGTCAGAAATACCGTGGTCAGAAACACAGTCGTCAGAAACACATTGGTCAGAGACACAGTGGTCAGAAACACAGTAGTCAGAAACACACTGGTCAGAAATACACTGGTCAGAAACACTCTGGTCAGAAACACAGTGGTCATAAACGCACTGGTCAGAAATACCGTGGTCAGAAACACAGTCGTCAGAAACACATTGGTCAGAGACACAGTGGTCAGAAACACAGTAGTCAGAAACACACTGGTCAGAAATACACTGGTCAGAAACACTCTGGTCAGAAACACAGTGGTCATAAACGCACTGGTCAGAAATACCGTGGTCAGAAACACAGTCGTCAGAAACACATTGGTCAGAGACACAGTGGTCAGAAACACAGTAGTCAGAAACACACTGGTCAGAAATACACTGGTCAGAAACACTCTGGTCAGAAACACAGTGGTCATAAACGCACTGGTCAGAAATACCGTGGTCAGAAACACAGTCGTCAGAAACACATTGGTCAGAGACACAGTGGTCAGAAACACAGTAGTCAGAAACACACTGGTCAGAAATACACTGGTCAGAAACACTCTGGTCAGAAACACAGTGGTCATAAACGCACTGGTCAGAAATACCGTGGTCAGAAACACAGTCGTCAGAAACACATTGGTCAGAGACACAGTGGTCAGAAACACAGTAGTCAGAAACACACTGGTCAGAAATACACTGGTCAGAAACACTCTGGTCAGAAACACAGTGGTCATAAACGCACTGGTCAGAAATACCGTGGTCAGAAACACAGTCGTCAGAAACACATTGGTCAGAGACACAGTGGTCAGAAACACAGTAGTCAGAAACACACTGGTCAGAAATACACTGGTCAGAAACACTCTGGTCAGAAACACAGTGGTCATAAACGCACTGGTCAGAAATACCGTGGTCAGAAACACAGTCGTCAGAAACACATTGGTCAGAGACACAGTGGTCAGAAACACAGTAGTCAGAAACACACTGGTCAGAAATACACTGGTCAGAAACACTCTGGTCAGAAACACAGTGGTCATAAACGCACTGGTCAGAAATACCGTGGTCAGAAACACAGTCGTCAGAAACACATTGGTCAGAGACACAGTGGTCAGAAACACAGTAGTCAGAAACACACTGGTCAGAAATACACTGGTCAGAAACACTCTGGTCAGAAACACAGTGGTCATAAACGCACTGGTCAGAAATACCGTGGTCAGAAACACAGTCGTCAGAAACACATTGGTCAGAGACACAGTGGTCAGAAACACAGTAGTCAGAAACACACTGGTCAGAAATACACTGGTCAGAAACACTCTGGTCAGAAACACAGTGGTCATAAACGCACTGGTCAGAAATACCGTGGTCAGAAACACAGTCGTCAGAAACACATTGGTCAGAGACACAGTGGTCAGAAACACAGTAGTCAGAAACACACTGGTCAGAAATACACTGGTCAGAAACACTCTGGTCAGAAACACAGTGGTCATAAACGCACTGGTCAGAAATACCGTGGTCAGAAACACAGTCGTCAGAAACACATTGGTCAGAGACACAGTGGTCAGAAACACAGTAGTCAGAAACACACTGGTCAGAAATACACTGGTCAGAAACACTCTGGTCAGAAACACAGTGGTCATAAACGCACTGGTCAGAAATACCGTGGTCAGAAACACAGTCGTCAGAAACACATTGGTCAGAGACACAGTGGTCAGAAACACAGTAGTCAGAAACACACTGGTCAGAAATACACTGGTCAGAAACACTCTGGTCAGAAACACAGTGGTCATAAACGCACTGGTCAGAAATACCGTGGTCAGAAACACAGTCGTCAGAAACACATTGGTCAGAGACACAGTGGTCAGAAACACAGTAGTCAGAAACACACTGGTCAGAAATACACTGGTCAGAAACACTCTGGTCAGAAACACAGTGGTCATAAACGCACTGGTCAGAAATACCGTGGTCAGAAACACAGTCGTCAGAAACACAGTGGTCAGAAACCCAGTGGTCAGAAACACACTGGTCCGAAACACAGTGGTCAGAAACATGTTGGTCAGAAACACACTGGTCAGAAACACACTGGTCAGAAACACAGTGGTCAGAAACACACTGGTCAGAAACACAGTGGTCAGAAACACACCGGTCAGAAGCACAGTGGTCAGAAACACAGTGGTCAGAAACACATTGGACATAAACACAGTGGTCAGAAACACAGTGGTAAGAAACACACTGGTCAAAAACACAGTGGTTAAAAACACAGTGGTAAGAAACACATTGGTCAGAAACACAGTCGTCAGAAACACAGTGGTCAGACCACTGGTCAGAAACACAGTGGTCAGACCACTGGTCAGAAACACAGTGGTCAAAAACACAGTGGTCAGAAACAAACTGGTCAGAAACACACTGGTCGGAAACACAGTGGTCATAAACACACTGGTCAGAAACACACTGGTCAGAAACACATTTGTCAGAAACACACTGGTCAGAAACACACTGGTCAGAAACACGGTGGTTATAAACACTGTGGTCAGAAACACAGTGGTCGGAAACACACTGGTCAGAAACACAGTGGTCACAAACACACTGGTCAGAAACACACTCGTCATAAACACAGTGGTCAGAAACACACTGGTCAGAAACACAGTAGTCAGAAAGACAGTGGTGAGAAACACACTGGTCAGAAACACACCGGTCAGAAACACAGTGGTCAGAAACATACTGGTCAGAAACACACTGGTCAGGAAACACAATGGTCTGAAACACATTGGTCAGAAACACGTTGGTCAGAAACACACTGGTCAGAAACACGGTGATCAGAAACACAGTGGTCAGAAACACAGTGGTCAGAAACACAGTGGTCAGAAACACAATGGTCAGAAACACATCGGTCAGAAACAAAGTGGTCAGAAAAACACCCATCAGAAACACAGTGGACAGAAACACAGTCGTCGGAAACACACTGGTCAGAAACAGAGTAGTCAGAAACACACTGGTCATAAAGACAGTGGTCAGAAACACATGGGTCAGAAACACAGTGGTCAGAAACATAGTGGTCAGAAACACAGTGGTCAGAAACACAGTGGTCAGAAACACAGTGGTCAGAAGCACAGTGGTCAGAAACACACTGGTCCGAAACACAGTGGTCAGAAACATAGTGGTCAGAAACACAATTGTCAGAAACACAGTGGTCAGAAACACAGTAGTCAGAAACACACCGGACAGAAACACATTCGTCATAAACACATTGGTGATAAACACTGTGGTCAGGAATACAGTGGTCAGAAACACACTGGTCAGAAAGACAGTGGTCATAAACACAGTGGTCAGAAACACAGTGGTCCGAAACACA
>SZWC01000026.1:86166-98713 GCA_023375785.1 Penium margaritaceum | reverse complement strand
TGGTCAGAAACACAGTGGTCAGAAACACAGTGGTCATAAACACATTGGTCGGAAACACAGTGGTCAGAAACACACTGGTCAGAAACACAGTGGTCAGAAACACAGTGGTCAGAAACACAGTGGTAAGAAACACAGTGGTCTGAAACACAGTGGTCAGAAACACAGTGGTCGGAAACACAGTGGTCATAAACACGGTGGTCAGAAACCCAATGTCAGAAGCACAGTGGTCAGAAACACACTCGTCCCAAACACAGTGGTCAATAACACAGTGGTCAGAAACACAGTGGTCAGAAACACAGTGGTCAGAAACATAGTGGTCAGAAACACACTGGTCAGAAACACAGTGGTCAGGAACACACCGGTCAGAAACACAGTGGTCATAAACACACTGGTCAGAAACACAGTGATCAGAAACACAGTGGTCAGAAGCACAGTGGTCAGGAACACACTAGTCTGAAACACAGTGGTCAGACACCCACTGGTAAGAAACACAGTGGTCAGAAACACAGTGGTCAGAAACACACTGGTCAGAAATACAGTGGTCAGAAACACGACGGTCAGAGACACATTGGTCCAAAAGACACTGGTCAAAAACACAGTGGCCAGAAACACAGTGGTCAGAATCACAGTGGTATAAAATACAGTGGTCAGAAATACAGTGGTCAGAAACACACCGGCCAGAAATACACTGGTCTGAAACACAGTGGTCAGAAACACAGTGGTCACAAACACAGTGGTCATAAACAGAGTGGTAACAAACACACTGGCCAGAGACACACTAGTCAGAAACACAGTGGTCAGAAACACAGTGGTCAGAAACACACTGGCCAGAAACACAGTGGTCAGAAACACAGTGGTCAGAAACACAGTGGTCACAAACACAGTGGTCATAAACAGAGTGGTAACAAACACACTGGCCAGAGACACACTAGTCAGAAACACAGTGGTCAGAAACACAGTGGTCAGAAACACACTGGCCAGAAACACAGTGGTCAGAAACACAGTGGTCAGAAACACAGTGGTCCGAAACACAGTGGTCAGAAACACAGTAGTCAGAAACACACTGTTTCCAAACACACTGGTCAGAAACACAGTGGTCAAAAACACAGTGGTAAGAAACACATTGGTCAGAAACACACTGGTCAGAAATACACTGGTCAGAAACACAGTGGTCAGAAACACACTGGTCAGAAACACACTGATCAAAAACACAGTGGTCAGAAACACAGTGGTCATAAACACAGTGGTCAGAAACACATTGGTCAGAAACACAGTGGACAGAAACACAGTGGTCAGAGACACGGTGGTGAGAAACATAGTGGTCGAAAACACACTGGTCAGAAACACAGTGGCCAAAAACACGGTGGTCGGAAACACAGTGGTCAGAAAGACACTGGTCAGAAACACAGTGGTCAGAAACACAGTGGTCAGAAACACACTGGTCAGAAACACATTTGTCAGAAACATACTGGTCAGAAACACACTGGTCAGAAACACGGTGGTCAGAAACACACTGGTTAGAAACACACTGGTCATAAACCCAGTGGTCACAAACACACTGGTTAGAAACACACTGGTCATAAACACAGGGGTCAGAAACACTGCGGTCAGAAACAAAGTGGTCAGAAAAACACTAATCAGAAACACAGTGTCCAGAAACACAGTCGTCAGAAACACACTGGTCAGAAACACAGTAGTCAGAAACACACTGGTCAGAAAGACAGTGGTCAGAAACACAGTGGTCAGAAACACAATGGTCAGAAACATCGTGGTCAGAGACACAGTGGTCAGAAACACAGCGGTCAAAAACACAGTGGTCAGAAACACACTGGTCAGAACCTCAGTGGTCAGAAACACAGCGGTCAGAATCACACTGGTCAGAAACACATTGGTCATAAACGCACTGGTCAGAAATACCGTGGTCAGAAACACAGTGGTCAGAAACACAGTGGTCAGAAACACAATGGTCAGAAATCAGTGGTCATAAAAACACAGGTCAGAAACACAGTGGTCAGAAACACAGTGGTCAGAAACACAGTGGTCAGAAACACAGTGGTCAGAAGCACAGTGGTCAGAAACACAGTGGTCAGAAACACAGTGGTCAGAAACACAGTCGTCAAAATTACAGTGGTCAGAAACACAGTGGTCAGAAACACAGTCGTCAGAATTACAGTGGTCAGAAACACAGTGGTCAGAAACACAGTGGTCAGAAACACACTGGCGAGAAACACAGTGGTCAGCAACACAGTAGTCCCAAGCACAGTGGTCGGAAGCACACTGGTCCGAAACACAGTGGTCCGAAGCACACTGGCCAGAAAAACAGTGGGCAGAAACACAGTGGTCGGAAACACATTGGTCAGAAACACAGCGGACAGAAACACATTGGTAAGAACCACACTGGTTAGAAACACAGTGGCCAAAAACACAGTGGTGAAAAACACACTGGTCAGAAACACAGTGGTCAGAAACACACTAGTCAGAAAGACAGTTGTCAGAAACACAGTGGTCAGAAACACAATGCTCAGAAACACAGTGGTCAGAAACACAGTGGTCAGAAACACAGTGGTCAGAAACACAGTGGTCAGAAACACAGTGGTCAGAAACACAGTGGTCAGAAACACAGTGGTCAGAATTACAGTGGTCAGAAACACAGTGGTCAGAAACACAGCGGTCAGAAACACGGCGGTCAGAAACACACTGGTCAGAAACACAGTGGTCAGAAACACAGTGGTCAGAATCACACTGGTCAGAAACACAGTGGTCATGAACACACAGGTCGGAAACACAGTGGTCAGAAACACATTGGTCAGAAACACACTGTTCATAAACACAATGGTCAGAAACACAGTGGTCATAAAAACACAGGTCAGAAACACAGTTGTCAGAAACAAAGTGGTCAGAAACACAGTGGTCAGAAGCACAGTCGTCAGAAACACACTTGTCCGAAACACCATGGTCAGAAAGACAGTGGTCAGAAACACAGTGGTCAGAAACAAATTGGTCAGAAACACAGTGGACAGAAACACACCGGTGAGAAACACATTGTTCAGAAACACAGTGGTCAGAAACACAGTGGTCAGAAACACAGTGGTTAGAAACACACTGGTCAGAAACACAGTGGTCAGAAACACACTGGTCAGAAACACAGTGGTCAGAAACACAGTGGTCCAAAGCACAGTGGTCGGAAGCACACTGGTCCGAAACACAACGGTCATAAACACACTGGTCAGAAAAACACTGGTCAGAAACACAGTAGTCAGAAACACAGCGGTCAGAAACACAGTGGTCAGAACGATACTGGTCAGAAACACAGTGATCAGAAACACACTGGTCAGAAACACAGTGGTCAGAAACACACTGGTCAGAAACACAGTGGTCAGAAACACAGTGGTCCAAAGCACAGTGGTCGGAAGCACACTGGTCCGAAACACAACGGTCATAAACACACTGGTCAGAAAAACACTGGTCAGAAACACAGTAGTCAGAAACACAGCGGTCAGAAACACAGTGGTCAGAACGATACTGGTCAGAAACACAGTGATCAGAAACACACTGGTCAGAAACACAGTGGTCAAAAACACAGTGGTCAGAAACACACTGGTCAAAAACACAGTGGTCAGAAACACAGTGGTCAGAAACACAGTTGACAGAAGCACAGTGGTCAGAAACACAGTGGTCGGAACCACATAAGTTAGAAACACATTGGTCATAAACACAGTGGTAAGAAACACAGTGGTCAGAAACACACTTGTCAAAAAAACAGTGGTCAGAAATGCAGTGCTCGGAAACAGGGTGGTCAGAAACACATTGGTCAAAGACACAGTGGTCAGAAACAAAGTGGTCAGAAACACAGTGGTCAGAAACACGGTTGTCAGAAACACATTGGTCATAAACACAGTGGTCAGAAACATGGTGGTCAGAAACACACTGGTCAGAAACACACTGGTCAGAAACACAATGGTCAGAAACACACTGGTCAGTAACACATTGGTCATAAACAAACCGGTCAGAAGCACAGTGGTCAGAAACACAGTGGTCAGAAACACATTGGACATAAACACAGTGGTCAGAAACACAGTGGTCAGAAACACACTGGTCAAAAACACAATGGTTAAAAACACAGTGGTAAGAAACACATTGGTCAGAAACATAAACACACTAGTCAGAAACGCAGTGGTCAGAAACACAGTGGTCAGACCACTGGTCAGAAACACAGTGGTAAAAAACACAGTGGTCAGAAACAAACTGGTCAGAAACATACCGGTCGGAAACACAGTGGTCATAAACACACTGGTCAGAAACACACTGGTCAGAAACACATTTGTCAGAAACACACTGGTCAGAAACACACTGGTCAGAAACCCCGGTGGTTAGAAACACTGTGGTCAGAAACACAGTGGTCGGAAACACATTGGTCAAAACACAGTGGTCATAAACACACTGGTCAGAAACACACTGGTCATAAACACAGTGGTCAGAAACACACTGGTCAGAAACACAGTAGTCAGAAAGACAGTGGTGAGAAAAACACTGGTCAGAAACACACCGGTCAGAAACACAGTGGTCGGAAACATACTGGTCAGAAACACACTGGTCAGAAACACAGTGGTCTGAAACACACTGGTCAGAAATACGTTGGTCAGAAACACACTGGTCAGAAACACGGTGATCAGAAACACAGTGGTCAGAAACACAGCGGTCAGAAACACAGTGGTCAGAAACACAATAGTCAGAAACACATCGGTCAGAAACAAAGTGGTCGGAAAAACACTCATCAGAAACACAGTGGACAGAAACACAGTCCTCAGAAACACACTGGTCAGAAACACAGTAGTCAGAAACACACTGGTCATAAAGACAGTGGTCAGAAACACATGGGTCAGAAACACAGTGCTCAGAAACACAGTGGTCAGAAACACAGCGGTCAGAAACACAGTGGTCAGAAACACACTGGTCAGAAACACAGTGGTCATAAACACACTGGTCAGAAACACAGTGGTCAGAAACACAGTGGTCAGAAACACAGCGGTCAGAAACACAGTGGTCAGAAACACACTGGTCAGAAACACAGTGGTCATAAACACACTGGTCAGAAACACAGTGGTCAGAAACACAGTGGTCAGAAACACACTTTTCAGAAACACAATGGTCAGAAACACAATGGTCATACAAACACCGGTCAGAAACACAGTGGTCAGAAACACAGGGGTCAGAAACACGGTGGTCAGAAACACAGTGGTCAGAAGCACAGTGGTCAGAAACACACTGGTCCGAAACACAGTGGTCAGAAACACAGTGGTCAGAAACAAAATGGTCAGAAACACAGTGGTCAGAAACACAGTAGTCAGAAACACACAGGACAGAAACACATTCGTCAGAAACACATTGGTCATAAACACAGTGGTCAGGAATACAGTGGTCAGAAACACACTGGTCAGAAAGACAGTGGTCATAAACACAGTGGTCAGAAACACAGTGGTCCGAAACACAATGGTCAGAAACACAGTGGTCAGAAACACAGTGGTCAGAACACAGCGGTCAGAAACACAGTGGTCAGAAACACAGTGGTCCGAAACACAATGGTCAGAAACACAGTGGTCAGAAACACAGTGGTCAGAACACAGCGGTCAGAAACACAGTGGTCAGAAACACACTGGTCAGAAACACAGTGCTCAGAAACACAGTGGTCATAAACACAGTGGTCGGAAACACAGTGGTCAGAAACACACTGGTCAGAAACACAGTGGTTAGAAACACAGTGGTCAGAAACACAGTGGTCAGAAACACAGTGGTCTGAAACACACTGGTCAGAAACACAGTGGTCAGAAACACAATGGTCGGAAACACAGTGGTCAGAAACACGGTGGTCAGAAATCCAATGTCAGAAGCGCAGTGGTCAGAAACACACTCGTCCCAAACATAGTGGTCAATAACACAGTGGTCAGAAACATAGTGGTCAGAAACACAGTGGTCAGAAACATAGTGGTCAGAAACACACTGGTCAGAAACACAGTGGTCAGGAACACACTGGTCAGAAACACGGTGGTCATAAACGCACTGGTCAGAAACACAGTGGTCAGAAACATAGTGGTCAGAAGCACAGTGGTCAGGAACACACTAGTCTGAAACACAGTGGTCAGACACCCACTGGTAAGAAACACAGTGGTCAGAAACACACTGGTCACAAACACACTGGTCAGAAATATAGTGGTAAGAAACACGACGGTCAGAGACACATTGGTCCGAAAGACACTGGTAAAAAACACAGTGGCCAGAAACACAGTGGTCAGAATCACAGTGGTCTAAAATACAGTGGTCAGAAAGACAGTGGTCAGAAACACAAGGGGCAGAAATACACTGGTCTGAAACACAGTGGTCAGAAACACAGTGGTCACAAACACAGTGGTCATAAACAGAGTGGTAACAAACACACTGGCCAGAGACACACTAGTCAGAAACACAGTGGTCAGAAACACAGTGGTCAGAAACACATTGGCCAGAAACACAGTGGTCAGAAACACAGTGGTCAGAAACACAGTGGTCAGAAACACAGTGGTCAGAAACACAGTAGTCAGAAACACACTGTTTCCAAACACACTGGTCAGAAACACAGTGGTCAAAAACACAGTGGTAAGAAACACAGTGGTCAGAAACACACTGGTCAGAAATACACTGGTCAGAAACACGGTGGTCAGAAACACACTGGTCAGAAACACACTGATCAAAAACACAGTGGTCCGAAACACAGTGGTCATAAACACAGTGGTCAGAAACACATTGGTCAGAAACACAGTGGACAGAAACACAGTGGTCAGAAACACGGTGGTGAGAAACACAGTGGTCGGAAACACACTGGTCAGAAACACAGTGGCCAAAAACACAGTGGTCAGAAACACAGTGGTCAGAAAGACACTGGTCAGAAACACAGTGGTCAGAAACACAGTGGTCAGAAACAAACTGGTCAGAAACACATTTGTCAGAAACACACTGGTCAGAAACACACTGGTCAGAAACACAGTGGTCAGAAACACTGTGGTCAGAAACACAGTGGTCAGAAACACATTGGTCAGAAACACAGTGGTCACAAACACACTGGTTAGAAACACACTGGTCATAAACACAGGGGTCAGAAACACAGTGGTCAGAAACACGGTGGTCAGAAAAACAGTTGTCAGAAACACACTGGTCAGAAACACAGTTTTCAGAAGCACAGTGGTCCGAAGCACAGTGGTCGGAAGCACACTGGTCCGAAACACAACGGTCATAAACACACTGGTCAGAAAAACGCTGGTCAGAAACACAGTGGTCGGAAACACAGTGGTCAGAAACACAGCGGTCAGAAACACAGTGGTCAGAACGACACTGGTCAGAAACACAGTGGCCAGAAACACAGTGGTCAGAAACACCCTGGTCAGAAACACAGTGGTCAGAAACACACTGGTCAGAAACACAGTGATCAGAAACACACTGGTCAGAAACACAGTGGTCAAAAACACAGCGGTCAGATACACAATGGTCAGACACACACTGGTCAGAAACACAGTGGTCGAAACCACAGTGGTCAGAAACACACTGGTAAAAAACACTGTGGTCAGAAACACAGTGGTCAGATATACAGTTGACAGAAGCACAGTGGTCAGAAACACAGTGGTCAGAACCACAGAAGTCAGAAACACATTGGTCATAAACACAGTGGTAAGAAACACACTGGACAGAAACACACTTGTCAAAAACAGAGTGGTCAGAAATGCAGTGGTAAGAAACAGAGTGGTCAGAAACACATTGGTCAAAAACACAGTGGTCAGAAACACAGTGGTCAGAAACACAATGGTCAGAAACACATCGGTCAGAAACAAAGTGGTCGGAAAAACACTCATCAGAAACACAGTGGACAGAAACACAGTCGTCACAAACACACTGGTCAGAAACATTGTAGTCAGAAACACACTGGTCATAAAGACAGTGGTCAGAAACACATGGGTCAGAAACACAGAGGTCAGAAACATAGTGGTCAGAAACACAGCGGTCCGAAACATAGTGGTCAGAAACACACTGGTCAGAAACACTGTGGTCATAAACACACTGGTCAGAAACACAGTGGTCAGAAACACAGTGGTCAGAAACACACTTTTCAGAAACACAATGGTCAGAAACACAATGGTCATAAAAACACCGGTCAAAAACTCAGTGGTCAGAAACACAGGGGTGAGAAACACGGTGGTCAGAAACACAGTGGTCAGAAGCACAGTGGTCAGAAACACACTGGTCCGAAACACAGTGGTCGGAAACACAGTGGTCAGTAACACAATGGTCACAAACACAGTGGTCAGAAATACAGTAGTCAGAAACACACCGGACAGAAACACATTCGTCAGAAACTCATTGGTCATAGACACAGTGGTCAGGAATACAGTGGTCAGAAACACACTGGTCAGAAAGACAGTGGTCATAAACACAGTGGTCAGAAACACAGTGGTCGGAAACAGAGTGGTCAGAAACACAGTGGTCAGAAACACAGTGGTCAGAACACAGCGGTCAGAAACGCAGTGGTCAGAAATACACTGGTCAGAAACACAGTGGTCAGAAACACAGTTGTCATAAACATAGTGGTCGGAAACACAGTGGTCAGAAACACACTGGTCAGAAACACAGTGGTCAGAAACACATTGGTCAGAAACACAGTGGTCAGAAACACAGTGGTCTGAAACACACTGGTCAGAAACACAGTGGTCAGAAACGCAGTGGTCGGAAAGACAGTGGTCAGAAACACGGTGGTCAGAAACCCAATGTCAGAAGCATAGTGGTCAGAAACACACTCGTCCCAAACACAGTGGTCAATAAAACAATGGTCAGAAACACAGTGGTCAAAAACACAGTGGTCAGAAACATAGTGGTTAGAAACACACTGGTCAGAAACACAGTGGTCAGGAACACACTGGTCAGAAACACAGTGGTCATAAACACACTGGTCAGAAACACAGTGGTCAGAAACACAGTGGTCAGAAGTTCAGTGGTCAGAAACACACTAGTCTGAAACACAGTGGTCAGAAACCCACTGGTAAGAAACACAGTAGGGAGAAACACAGTGGTCAGAAACACACTGGTCAGAAATACAGTGGTCGGAAACACGACGGTCAGAGACATATTGGTCCGAAAGACACTGGTCAGAAACACAGTGGCCAGAAACACAGTGGTGAGAATCACAGTGGTCTAAAAGACAGTGGTCAGAAAGACAGTGGTCAGAAACACAAGGGGCAGAAATACACTGGTCTGAAACACAGTGGTCAGAAACACAGTGGTCACAAATACAGTGGTCATAAACAGAGTGGTAACAAACACACTAGCCAGAGACACACTAGTCAGAAACACAGTGGTCAGAAACACAGTGGTCAGAAACACACTGGCCAGAAACACAGTGGTCAGAAATACAGTGGTCAGAAACACAGTGGTCAGAAACACAGTGGTCAGAAACACAGTGGTCAGAAACACACTGTTTCCAAACACACTGGTCAGAAACACAGTGGTCAAAAACACAGTGGTAAGAAACACAGTGGTCAGAAACTCACTGGTCAGAAATACACTGGTCAGAAACACAGTGGTCAGAAAGACACTGGTCAGAAACACAGTGGTCAGAAAAACAGTGGTCAGAAACACATTGGTCAGAAACACGGTGGACAGAAACACAGTGGTCAGAAACACGGTGGTGAGACCACAGTGGTCGGAAACACACTGGTCAGAAACACAGTGGCCAAAAACACAGTGGTCAGAAACACAGTGGTCAGAAAGACACTGGTCAGAAACACAGTGGTCAGAAACACAGTGGTCAGAAACACACTGGTCAGAAACACAGTGGCCAAAAACACAGTGGTCAGAAACACAGTGGTCAGAAAGACACTGGTCAGAAACACAGTGGTCAGAAACACAGTGGTCAGAAACACACTGGTCAGAAACACATTGGTCAGAAACACACTGGGCAGAAACACACTGGTCAGAAACACGGTGGTCAGAAACACTGTGGTAAGAAACACAGTGGTCAGAAACACACTGGTCAGAAACACAGTGGTCACAAACACACTGGTTAGAAACACAATGGTCATAAACACAGGGGTCGGAAACACAGTGGTCAGAAACACAGTGGTCAGAAAGACAGTTGTCAGAAACACACTGGTCAGAAACACAGTTGTCAGAAACACAGTGGTCCGAAGCACAGTGGTCGGAAGCACACTGGTCGGAGACACAACGGTCATAAACACACTGGTCAGAAAAACGCTGGTCAGAAACACAGTGGTCGGAAACACAGTGGTCAGAAACACAGCGGTCAGAAACACGGTGGTCAGAACGACACTGGTCAGAAACACAGTGGCCAGAAACACAGTGGTCAGAAACACACTGGTCAGAAACACAGTGGTCAGAGACACACTGGTCAGAAACACATTGATCAGAAACACACTGGTCAGAAACAGAGTGGTCAGAAACACAGCGGTCAGATACACAATGGTCAGAAACACACTGGTCAGAAACACAGTGGTCAAAAACACAGTGGTCAGAAACACACTGGTAAAAAACACTGTGGTCAGAAACACAGTGGTCAGAACCACGGAAGTCAGAAACACATTGGTCATAAACACAGTGGTAAGAAACACACTGGTCAGAAACACACTTGTCAAAAACAGAGTGGTCAGAAATACAGTGGTCAGAAATAGAGTGGTCAGAAACACATTGGTCAAAGACACAGTGGTCAGAAACACAGTGGTCAGAAACACAGTGGTCAGAAACACGGTGGTCAGAAACACACTGGTCAGAAACACAGTGGTCAGAAACACGGTGGTCAGAAACACACTGGTCAGAAACACAGTGGTCAGAAACACACTCGTCAGAAACACAGTGGTCAGAAACACAGTGGTCAGAAACACAGTGGTCAGAAACACGGTGGTCAGAAACACACTGGTCAGAAACACAGTGGTCAGAAACACGGTGGTCAGAAACACACTGGTCATAAACACACTGGTCAGAAACACAGTGGTCAGAAACACACTGGTCAGAAACACAGTGGTCAGAAACACACCGGTCTGAAGCACAGTGGTCAGAAACACAGTGGTCAGAAACACATTGGTCAGAAACACAGTCGTCAGAAACACAGTGGTCAGAAACGCAGTGGTCAGAAACACAGTGGTCGGAAACACACTGGTCAGAAACACAGTGGTCAAAAACACAGTGGTCAGAAACGAACTGGTCAGAAACACACTGGTCGGAAACACAGTGGTCATAAACACACTGGTCAGAAACACACTGGTCAGAAACACATTTGTCAGAAACACACTGGTCAGAAACACACTGGTCAGAAACACGGTGGTTAGAAACACTGTGGTCAGAAACACAGTGGTCAGAAACACACTGGTCTGAAACACAGTGGTCACAAACAAACTGGTCATAAACACATTGGTCATAAAACAGTGGTAAAAAACACACTGGTCAGAAACACAGTGGTAAAAAAGACAGTGGTCAGAAACACACTGGTCAGAAACACAGTGGTCGGAAACATACTGGTCAGAAACACACTGGTCAGAAACACGGTTGTCTGAAACACACTGGTCAGAAACACGGTGATCATAAACACAGTGGGCAGAAACACAGTGGTCAGAAACACGATGGTCAGAAACACAATGGTCAGAAACACATCGGTCAGACACAAAGTGGTCGGAAAAACACTAAAAAGAAACACAGTGGACAGAAACACAGTCGTCAGAAACACACTGGTCAGAAACACAGTAGTCAGAAACACACTGGTCATAAAGACAGTGGTCAGAAACACATGGATCAGAAACACAGTGGTCAGAAACATAGTGGTCAGAAACACAGCGGTCAGAAACACAGTGGTCAGAAACACACTGTTCAGAAACACAGTGGTCATAAACACACTAGTCAGAAACACACTGGTCAGAAACACAGTGGTCAGAAACACACTTTTCAGAAACACCGTGGTCAGAAACACAATGGTCATAAAAACACCGGTCAGAAACACAGTGGTCAGAAACACAGGGGTCAGAAACACGGTGGTCAGAAACACAGTTGTCAGAAGCACAGTGGTCAGAAACACACTGGTCCGAAACACAGTAGTCAGAAACACAGTGGGCAGAAACACAATGGTCAGAAACACAGTGGTAAGAAACACAGTAGTCAGAAACACACCGGACAGAAAGACATTGGTCAGAAACCCATTGGTCATAAACACAGTGGTCAGGAACACAGTGGTCAGAAACACTCTGGTCAGAAAGAGAGTGGTCATGAACACAGTGGTCAGAAACACAGTGGTCAGAGACACAGTGGTCAGAAACACAGTGGTCAGAAACACAATGGTCAGAACACTACGGTCAGAAACGCAGTGGTCTGAAACACAGTGGTCAGAAACACAGTGGTCAGAAACACCATGGTCATAAACACAGTGGTCGGAAACACAGTGGTCAGAAACACACTGGTCAGAAACACAGTGGTCAGAAACACAGAGGTCAGAAACACAGTGGTCAGAAACACAGTGGTCAGAAACACA
>SZWC01000026.1:75811-86032 GCA_023375785.1 Penium margaritaceum | reverse complement strand
TGGTCAGAAACACAGTGGTCAGAAACACAGTGGTCAGAAACACAATGGTCAGAAACACAGTGGTCAGAAACACACTGGTCAGAAACACAGTGGTCAGAAACACAGTGGTCAGAAACACGGTGGTCAGAAACCCAATGTCAGAAGCACAGTGGTCAGAAACACACTCGTCCCAAACACAGTGCTCAATAACACAGTGGTCAGAAACACAGTGGTCAGAAACACAGTGGTCAGAAACATAGTGGTCAGAAACACACTTGTCAGAAACACAGTGGTCAGGACACACTGGTCAGAAACACAGTGGTCATAAACACACTGGTCAGAAACACAGTGGTCAGAAACACAGTGGTCAGAAGCACAGTGGTCAAACACCCACTGGTAAGAAACACAGTGGTCAGAAACACAGTGGTCAGAAACACACTGGTCAGAAATACAGTGGTAAGAAACACGACGGTCAGAGACACATTGGTCCGAAAGACACTGGTCAGAAACACAGTGGCCAGAAACACAGTGGTCAGAAACACAGTGGTCTAGAATACAGTGGTCAGAAAGACAGTGGTCAGGAACATAAGGAGCAGAAATACACTGGTCTGAAACACAGTGGTCAGAAACACAGTGGTCACAAACACATTGGTCATAAACGGAGTGGTAACAAACACACTGGCCAGAGACACACTAGTCAGAAACACAGTGGTCAGAAACACAGTGGTCAGAAACACACTGGCCAGAAACACAGTGGTCAGAAACACATTGGTCAGAAACACAGTGGTCAAAAACACAGTGGTCAGAAACACAGTGTTCAGAAACACACTGTTTCTAAACACCCTGGTCACAAACACAGTGGTAAAAAACACAGTGGTAAGAAACACAGTGGTCAGAAACACACTGGTCAGAAATACACTGGTCAGAAACACAGTGGTCAGAAACACACTGGTCAGAAACACACTGATCAAAAACTCAGTGGTCAGAAACACAGTGGTCGGAAACACTGTGGTCAGAAACACATTGGTCAGAAATACAGTGGACAGAAACACAGTGGTCAGAAACACGATGGTGAGAAACACAGTGGTTGGAAACACACTGGTCAGAAACACAGTGGCCAGAAACACAGTGGTCAGAAACACACTGGTCAGAAACACACTGGTCAGAAACACAGTGGTCAGAAACACAGTGGTCAGAAACATACTGGTCAGAAACACATTTGTCAGAAACACACTGGTCAGAAACACACTGGTCAGAAACACGGTGGTCAGAAACACTGTGGTCAGAAACAGAGTGGTCAGAAACACACTGGTCAGAAACACAGGGGTCACAAACTCACTGGTTAGAAACACACTGGTCATAAACACAGGAGTCAGAAACACAGTGGTCAGAAACACGGTGGTCAGAAAGACAGTTGTCAGAAACACACTGGTCAGAAACACACTGGTCAGAAACACGGTGGTCAGAAACACACTGGTCAGAAACACGCTGGTCAGAAACACAGTGGTCTGAAACACAATGGTCAGAAACACAGTGTTCAGAAACACTCTGGTCAGAAACACGGTGGTCAGAAACACACTGGTCAGAAACACAGTGGTCAGAAACACACTGGTCAGAAGCACACCGGTCAGAAACACACTGGTCAGAAACACGGTGGTCAGAAACACACTGGTCAGAAACACGCTGGTCAGAAACACAGTGGTCTGAAACACAATGGTCAGAAACACAGTGTTCAGAAACACTCTGGTCAGAAACACGGTGATCAGAAACACAGTGGTCAGAAACACAGTAGTCAGAAACACAGTGGTCAGAAACACAGTGGTCAGAAACATAGTGGTCAAAAGCACAACAGTCAGAAACACAGCGTTCAGTCACACACATGACAGAAACACACTGGTCATAAACACACTGGTCAGAAACACGGTTGTCAGAAACACACTGGTCATAAACACGGTGGTCAAAAACACAATGGTCAGAAACACACTGGTCATAAACATAGTGGTCGGAAACACACTGGTCACAAACACACTGGTCACAAACACACTGGTCAGAAACACACTGGTCATGAACACAGTGGTTAGAAACACATTGGTCTGAAACACATTGGTCAGAAACACACTGGTCAGTAACACACTGGTTAGAAACACTGTGGTCAGAAACACACTCTTCAGAAACACACTGGTCAGAAACACAGTGGTCTGAAACACACTGGTGAGAAACACATTGGTCAGAAACACAATGGTCAGAAACACGGTGATCATATACACAGTGGTCAGAAACACAGTAGTCAGAAACACAGTGGTCAAAAACACAGTGGTCAGAAACACAGTGCTGAGAAACAAAGTGGTCAGAAACACACTGGTCAGAAACACACTGGTCAGAAACACAGTGGTCAGTAGCACAGTTGTCAGGAACACAGTGTTCAGAAACACACTGGTCAGAAACACACTGGTCAGAAACACAGTGATCAGAAACACCGTGGTCAGAAACACACAGGTCATAAACACAGGGGTCAGAAACACAGTGGTCGGAAGCACACTGTTCAGAAACACAGTGGTCATAAACACAATGGTCAGAAACACACTCGTCAGAAGCACAGTGGTCAGAAAAACACATGTCAGAAACATAGTGGTCAGAAACATAGTGGTTGGAAACACAGTGGTAAGAAACACAGTGGTCAGAAACACAGTGGTCAGAAACACAGTGGTCAGAAGCAGAGTGGTCAGAAACATTCTGGTCAGAAAAACGGTGGTCATGAACACCGTGGTCTGAAGGACAGTGGTTAGAAACAAAGTGGTCAGACACACAGTAGTTAGAAACACGGAGGTCAGAAACACACTGGTCGGAAACACAATGGTCAGAAACACACTGGTCAGATACATACTGGTCAGAAACACACAGGTTAGAAACACAGTGGTCAGAAACCAAGTGGTCAGAAACACGGTTGTCAGAAACACACTGGTGGAAAACACAGTGGTCAGAAACACACTTGTCATAAACATAGTGGTCCAAAAGATACTGGTCAGAAAAACAGTGGTCATAAACACTGTGGTCAGAAACATAGCACTCAGAAACACTCTGGTCAGAAACACAGTGGTCAGAAACACAGTGGTCAGAAACACCGTGGTCAGACACCCAGTGGCCAGAAACACACTGGTCAGAAACACAGTAGTCAGAAACAGTGGTCAGAGACACATTTGTCAGAAACACACTGGTCAGAGATACACTGGTCAGAAATGCACTGGTCAGAAACACAGCGGTTAGAAACACTGTGGTCAGAAACACACTGGTCAGAAACACATTGGTCAGAAACACATTGGTCAGAAACAAACTGGTCAGAAACACGGTGGTCATAAACATAGTGGTCAGAAACACAGTGGTCAGAAAGTTACTGGTCATAAACATAGTGGTCACAAACACACTGGTCAGAAGAACACTGGTCAGAAACACAGTGGTCAGAAACACACTGGTCAGAAACACAGTGGCCAGAAACACACTGGTCAGAAACAAAGTGGTGAGAAACGCACTGGTCAGAACCACAGTGGTCACAAACACACAAGTCAGAAACATATTGGACATAAACACAATCGTCAGAAACACAGTGGTCAGAAACACACTGGTTAAAAACACAGTGGTCAGAAACACAGTGGTCAGAAACACAGTGGTCAGAAACACATTGGTCGGAAGCACAGTGGTCAGAAACACAGTGGTCAGAAACACAATGGTCGGAAACACAATGGTCAGAAGCACAATGGTAAAAAACACAGTGGTCAGAAACAGACTGGTCAGAAACACAGTGGTCAGAAACACAGTGGTCAGAAACACAGTGGTCAGAAACTCACTGGTCAGAAACACATTTGTCAGAAACACACTGGTCAGAAACACACTGGTCAGAAACATGGTGGTCAGAAACACTATGGTCAGAAACACAGTGGTCAGAAACACACTGGTCAGAAACACAGTGGTCAGATACACAGTGGTCGGAAGCACATTGGTCAGAAACACACTAGTCTGAAACATAGTGGTGATACACCCACTGGTAAGAAACACAGCGGTCAGAAACACATTCGTCAGAAACACACTGGTCAGAAATACAGTGGTCAGAAACATGACGGTCAGAGACACATTGGTTCGAAAGACACTGGTCAGAAACACAGTGGCCAGAAACACAGTGGTCAGAATCACAGTGGTCTAAAATACAGTGGTCAGAAAGACAGTGGTCAGAAACACAAGGGGCAGAAATACACTGGTCTGAAACACAGTGGTCAGAAACACAGTGGTCACAAACACAGTGGTCATAAACAGAATGGTAACAAACACACTGGCCAGAGACACACTAGTCAGAAACACAGTGGTCAGAAACACAGTGGTCAGAAACACACTGGCCAGAAACACAATGGTCAGACACACAGTGGTCAGAAACACAGTGGTCAGAAACACAGTGGTCAGAAACATGGTGGTCAGAAACACACTGTTTCCAAACACAATGGTCAGAAACACAGTGGTCAAAAACACAGTGGTAAGAAACACAGTTGTCAGCAACACACTGGTCAGAAATACGTTGGTCAGAAGCACAGTGGTCAGAAACACACTGGTCAGAAACACACTGATAAAAAACACAGTGGTCAGAAACACAGTGGTCAGAAACACAGTGGTCAGAAACACATTGGTCAGAAACACACTGGTCAGAAACACAGTGCCCAAAAACACAGTAGTCAGAAACACACTGGTCAGAAACACACTCGTCAGAAACACAGTGGTCAGAAACACACTGGTCAAAAACACATTTGTTGGAAACACACTGGTCAGAAACACACTGGTCAGAAACACAGTGGTCAGAAACACTGTGGTCTGAAACACTCTGGTCAGAAACATAGTGGTCAGAAGCACAGCGGTCAGAAACACAGCGTTCAGAAACACACAGGACAGAAACACACTGGTCAGAAACACAGTGGTCAGAAACACGGTGGTCAGAAACACACTGGTCATAAACACGGTGGTCAAAAACACAGTGGTCAGAGACACCCTGGTCAGAAACACAGCGGTCATAGACACACTGGTCAGAAACACAATGGTCGGAAACACACTGGTCACAAACACACTGGTCACAAACACACTGGTCAGAAACACACTGGTCATTAACACAGTGGTTAGAAACACACTGGTCGGAAACACAGTGGTCAGAAACACATTAGTCAGAAACACACTGGTCAGAAACACACTGGTTAGAAACACTGTGGTCAGGAAAACACTCTTCAGAAACACACTGGTCAGAAACACAGTGGTCTGAAACACACTGGTGAGAAACACATTGGTCAGACACACTATGGTCAGAAACACTGTGATCATAAACACAGTGGTCAGAAACACAGAAGTCAGAAACACAGTGGTCTGAAACACAGTGGTCAGAAACACTGTGCTCAGAAACAAAGTGGTCAGAAACACACTGGTCAGAACGACACTGGTCAGAAACACAGTGGTCAGTAGCACAGTTGTCAGAAACACAGTGTTCAGAAACACACTGGTAGAAACACACTGGTCAGAAACACAGTGGTCAGAAACACTCTGGTCAGAAACACAGTGGTCAGAAACATAGTGGTTGGAAACACAGTAGTAAGAAACACAGTGGTCAAAAACACAGTGGTCAGAAACACAGTGGTCAGAAGCACAATGGTCAGAAACATTATGGTCAGAAAAACGGTGGTCATGAACACAGTGGTCAGAAAGACAGTGGTCAGAAGCAAAGTGGTCAGGCTCTTAGTAGTTAGAAACACGAAGGTCAGAAGCACACTGGTCGGAAACACAATGGTCAGAAACACACTGGTCAGATACATACTGGTCAGAAACACACAGGTTAGAAACGTAGTGGTCAGAAACCAAGTGGTCAGAAACACGGTTGTCAGAAACACACTGGTCATAAACACAGTGGTGCGAAAGACACTGGTCAGAAAAACAGTGGTGATAAACACTGTGGTCAGAAACATAGCAGTCAGAAACTCTCTGGTCAGAAACACAGTGGTCAGAAATACAGTGGTCAGAAACACAGTGGTCAGAAACACCCTGGCCAGAAACACAGTGGCCAGAAACGCACTGGTCAGAACCACATTGGTCAGAAACACACAAGTCAGAAACACATTGGACATAAACACAATGGTCAGAAACACAGTGGTCAGAAACACACTGGTCAAAAACACAGTTGTCAGAAACACAGTGGTCAGAAACACAGTGGTCAGAAACACATTTGTCGGAAGCACAGTGGTCAGGAACACAGTGCTCAGAAACACAATGGTCGGAAACACACTGGTCAGAAGCACAATGGTAAAAAACACAGTGGTCAGAAACACAATGGTCAGAAACACACTGGTCAGACACACAGTGGTCAGAAACACAGTGGTGAGATACACACTGGTCAGAAACACTGTGGTCATAAACACAGTTGTCAGAAACACACTGGTCAGAAACACACTGGTCAGAAACACAGTGGTCAGAAACACAGTGGTCA
Source organism: Penium margaritaceum (assembly GCA_023375785.1). Taxonomy (NCBI): domain Eukaryota; kingdom Viridiplantae; phylum Streptophyta; class Zygnematophyceae; order Desmidiales; family Peniaceae; genus Penium; species Penium margaritaceum. The sequence continues at coordinate 79,551 of SZWC01000026.1, read as the reverse complement.
GAAACACTGTGGTCAGAAACACACTGGTCAGAAACACACTGGTCAGAAACACAGTGGTCTGAAACACAGTGGTCAGACACACTGTGGTCAGAAACATAGCAGTCAGAAACTCTCTGGTCAGAAACACAAGGGGCAGAAATACACTGGTCAGAAACGCACTGGTCAGAAACAGAGTGGTCAGAAACACACAGGACAGAAACACACTGGTTAGAAATACTGTGGTCAGAAACATAGCAGTCAGAAACTCTCTGGTCAGAAACACAAGGGGCAGAAATACACTGGTCAGAAACGCACTGGTCAGAAACAGAGTGGTCAGAAACACACAGGACAGAAACACACTGGTTAGAAATACTGTGGTCAGAAACATAGCAGTCAGAAACTCTCTGGTCAGAAACACAAGGGGCAGAAATACACTGGTCAGAAACGCACTGGTCAGAAACAGAGTGGTCAGAAACACACAGGACAGAAACACACTGGTTAGAAATACTGTGGTCAGAAACATAGCAGTCAGAAACTCTCTGGTCAGAAACACAAGGGGCAGAAATACACTGGTCAGAAACGCACTGGTCAGAAACAGAGTGGTCAGAAACACACAGGACAGAAACACACTGGTTAGAAATACTGTGGTCAGAAACATAGCAGTCAGAAACTCTCTGGTCAGAAACACAAGGGGCAGAAATACACTGGTCAGAAACGCACTGGTCAGAAACAGAGTGGTCAGAAACACACAGGTCAGAAACACAGTCGTCAGAAACACACTGGTCAGAAACACACTGGTCAGAAACACAGTGGTCAGAAACACAGTGGTCAGAAACACTGTGGTCAGAAACACACTGGTCAGAAACACACTGGTCAGAAACACAGTGGTCTGAAGTACAGTGGTCAGAAACACATCGTTCAGAAACACACAGGACAGAAACACACTGGTCAGAGACACAGTGGTCAGAAACATGGTGGTCAAAAACACACTGGTCATAAACACAGTGGTCAGAAACACAGTGGTGAGAAACACACTGGTCAGAAACACAGCGGTCATAAACAAACTGGTCAGAAACACAGTGGTCAGAAACACACTGGTCAGAAACACAGTGGTCATAAACACACTGGTCAGAAACACAGTGGTCAGAAACACAGTTGTCAGAAACACACTGGTCAGAAACACACTGGTCACAAACACACTGGTCAGAAAGACACTGGTCATGAACACAGTGGTTAGAAACACACGGGTCAGAAACACAATGGTCAGAAACACACTGGTTAGAAATACTGTGGTCAGAAACACACTGGTCAGAAACACACTGGTTAGAAATACTGTGGTCAGAAACACACTCTTCAGAAACACACAGTTCAGAAACACAGTGGTCTGAAACACACTGGTGAGAAACACATTGGCCAGAAACACACTGGTCAGAAACATGGTGATCATAAACACAGTGGTCAGAACACACAAGTCAGAAACAAAGTGGTCACAAACACAGTGGTCAGAAACACAGTGGTCACAAACAAAGTGGTCAGAAACACACTGGTCAGAAACACACTGGTCAGAAACACAGTGGTCAGTAGCACAGTTGTCAGAAACGCAGTGTTGAGAAACACACTGGTCCGAAACACACTGGTCAGAAAGACAGTGGTCAGAAACACAGTGGTCAGAAACACACTGGTCATAAACTCAGTGGTCAAAAACACAATGGTCGGAAACACACTAGTCAGAAACACAGTGGTCATAAACACAATGGTCAGAAACACAGTGGTCAGAAACACACTGGTCAGAAACACAGTGGTCATGAAAACACTGGTCAGAAACACAGTGGTCAGAAACACAGTGGTCAGAAACACAGTGGTTAGAAAGACACTGGTCAGAAAAACAGTGGTCACAAACACAGTGGTCAGAAACACAATGGTCAGAAACACACTAGTCAGAAACAGACTGGTGAGAAACACAGTGGTCAGAAACACAATGGTCAGAAACACAGTAGTCAGAAACACAGTGGTCAGAAACACACTGGTCAGAAACACAGTGGTCATGAAAACACTGGTCAGAAACACAGTGGTCAGAAACACAGTGGTCAGAAACACAGTGGTTCGAAAGACACTGGTCAGAAAAACAGTGGTCACTAACACTGTGGTCAGAAACACAGCAGTCAGAAACACACTGGTCAGAAACATAGTGGTCAGAAACACAGTGGTCAGAAACACAGTGGTCAGACACACTGTGGCCAGAAACACACAGGTCAGAAACACAGTGGTCAGAAACATGGTGGTCAGAGAAAGAGTGGTCAGAAACACACTGGTCATAAATACACTGGTCAGAAACACACTGGTCAGAAACACAGTAGTCAGAAACACTGTGGTCAGAATCACACTAGTCAGAAAATCACTGGTCAGAAACAGGGTGGTCATAAACCAAGTGGTCAGAAACACGGTGGTCAGAAAAACACTGGTCAAAAACACTGGTCAGAAACACACTGGTCAGAAACACAGTGGTCAGAAACACAGTGGTCAGAAGCACACTGGACAGAAACACACTAGTCAGAAACACACTGGTCAGAAACACACTGGTCAGAAACACAGTAGTCTGAAACACACTGGTCAGAAACACAGTGGTCAGAAACACAATGGTCAGAAACACGGTGATCAGAAACACAGTGGTCAGAAACACGGTAGTCAGAAACAAAGTGGTGAGAAACACAGTGGTCAGAAACACAGTGATCAGAAATACACTGGTCAGAAACACATAGGTCAGAAACACACTGTTCAGAAACACAGTGATCAGAAACACAGTGGTCGGAAACACAGCGTTCAGAAACACATCGGTCAGAAACACACTGGTCAGAAATACACTGGTCAGAAACACCGTGGTCAGAAACAAACTGGTCATAAACACGGTGGTCAGAAACACAGGGAGCAGAAACACAGTGGTCAGAAATTCAGTGGTCAGAAACACATTGATCAGAAACACAGTGGTCAGGAACACACTGGTCAGAAACACAGTGGTAAGAAACACAGTGGTCAGACACACACTGGTCAAAAACATAGTGGTCAGAAACACAGTGGTCAGAAACACACCGGTCAGAAACACAGTGGTCAGAAACACAGTGTTCTTAAACTCACTGGTCAGATACACGGTGGTCACAAACACAGTGGTCAGAAACACCTTGGTCAGAAACAAAGGCGTCAGAAACACAATGGTCAGAAACACAGTGGTCAGAAACACATTGGTCAGAGACACACTGGTCTGAAACACACTGGTTAGAAACACAGTGGTCAGAAACACATCGTTCAGAAACACAGTGGTCAGAAACACGGTGGTCAGAAGTACTGTGGTCAGAAACACACTGGTCAGAAACACAGTGGTCTGAAACAAAGTGGTCAGAAACACAATGGTCATAAACACAGTGGTGAGAAACACAGCAGTCAGAAACTCACTGGTCAGAAACACAGTGGTCAGAAACACAGTGGTCAGAAACACAGTGGTCAGAAACACAGTGGCCAGAAATACACTGGTCAGAAACACACTGGTCAGACACATAGTGGTCAGAGACACAGTGTTCAGAAACACATTGGTCAGAAACACACTGGTCCGAAACACACTGGTCAGAAAAACAGTGGTCAGAAATACAGTGGTCAGAGATACACTGGTCAGAAACACATTGGTCGGAAATAGAGTGTTCAGTAACACACTGGTCAGAAGCACGGTGGTCATAAACCCAGTGGTCAGAAACACAGTGGTCAGAAACACA
>SZWC01000026.1:56531-69841 GCA_023375785.1 Penium margaritaceum | reverse complement strand
TGGTCAGAAACACAGTGTTCAGAAACACAGTGGTCAGAAACACAGTGGTCAGAAACACAGTGGTCAGAAACACAGTGGTCAGAAACACAGTGGTCAGAAATACAGTGGTGAGAAACACAGTGGTCAGAAATACAGTGGTCACAAACACACTGGTCAAAAACACACTGGTGAGAAACACATTGGTCTGAAACACACTGGTCAGAAACAAACTGGTCAGAAACACACTGGTCATAAACATAGTTGTCAGAAACACAGTGGTCAGAAACACCCGGTCAGAAACACAGTGGTTAGGAACAAAGTGGTTGGAAACACAGTGGTCAGACACCTAGTGGTCATAAACATGGCGGCCAGAAACACAGCGGTCAGAAACACACTGGTCAGAAACACACTGGTCAGAAACACTTTGGTCAGAAACACACAAGTCAGAAACCCGGTGGGCAGAAACACAGTGGTCAGAAACACACTGGCCATAAACACACTGGTCAGAGATACAGTGGCCAGAAACACAGTGGTCAGAAACACACTGGTCAGAAATGCATTGGTCGGAAACACAGTGTTCAGTAACACACTAGTTAGAAACACGGTAGTCATAAACCCAGTGGTAAGAAACACAGTGGTCAGAAACACACTGGGCAGAAACACACCGGTCAGAAACACACTGGTCAGAAACTCAGTGGTCAGAAACACAGTGGTCATAAACATACGGGTCAGAAGCACAGTGGCCAGAAACACAGTGGTCAGAAACACCCAGGTCAGAAACACAGTGGTCAGAAACATACTGGTCAGAAACTCACTGGTCACAAACACAGTGGTCAGAAACACACTGGTCAGAAACACAGTGGTCAGAAACATGGTGGTCAAAAACACACTGATCATAGGCACACTGTTCAGAAACACAGTGGTCAGAAACACACTGGTCAGAAGCACACTGGTCAGAAACACAGTGCTCAGAAACAGAGTTGTCAGAAACACAGTTGTCAGAAACACAGTGGTCAGAAACACACTGGTCAGAAACACACTGGTCAGAAACACAGTGGTCAGAAAAACAGTGGTCAGAAACACAGTGGTCAGAAAGACACTGGTCAGGAACACACTGGTCAGAAACACACTGGTCGGAAACACAGTGGTCAGAAACACAGTGATCAGAAACACACGGGTGAGAAACACAGTAGCTACAAACACACTGGTCAGAAACACAGTGGTCAGAAACACACGGGTCAGAAACGCAATGTTCAGAGAAACAGTGGTCAGAAACACACTGGTCGGAAGCACACTGGTCAGAAACACAGTGGTCAGGAACACAATGGTGAGAAACACCTTGGTGAGAAACACCGTGGTCGGAAACACAGTGGTCAGAAACACAATGGTCAGAAACACGCTGGACAGTAGCACAGTGGTCAGAAACACAGTGGTCAGAAACACAGTGGTAAGAAACACAGTGGTCAGAAACACACTGGTCAGAAACACGTTGGTCAGAAACACAGTGGTCAGAAACGCAGTGGTTAGTAACACACCGGTCAGAAACACAGTGGTCAGAAACACACTGGTCAGAAACACAGGGGGCAGAAATACCGTGGTCAGAAACACAATGGTCAGAAATACAGTGGTCAGAAACACAGTGGTCAGAAACACAGTGGTCAGAAACACAGTGGTAAGAAACACAGTGGTCATAAACACACTGGTATAAAACACAGTGGTAAGAAACACACTGGTCACAAACACAGTGGTCAGAAACACAGTGGTCAGAAACACAGTGGTAAGAAACACAGTGGTCATAAACACACTGGTATAAAACACAGTGGTAAGAAACACACTGGTCACAAACACACTGGTCAGAAACGCAGTGGTCAGAAACACAGTGGTCAGAAACACAATGGTCAGATACACAGTGGTAAGAAACACAGTGGTCAGAAACACAGTGGTCAGAAATACACTTGTCAGAAACACACTTGTCAGAAACACATTGGTCAGAAACACAGTTGTCAGAAACACACAGGTCAGAAACACAGTGGCTAGAAACACAGTGGTCAGATCAACAGAGGTCATAAGACAGTGGACAAAAACATAGTGGTCAGAAACACAGTGTTCAGGAACAGAGTGGTCAGAAACACACAGGTCAGAAAGACAGTGGTCGGAAACACACTGGTCAGAAACACAGTGGTCAGAAACATTGTGGTCAGAAACACAGTGGTCAGAAACACAGTGGTCAGAAACACACTGGTCAGAAACACACTGGTCAGAAACACACGGGTCAGAAACACAGTGGTCAGAAACACAGTGGTCAGAAACACAGTGGTCAGAAACACACTGGTCAGAAACACACTGGTCAGAAACACACGGGTCAGAAACACAGTGGTCAGAAACACAGTGGTCAGAAACACAATGGTCAGAAACACAGTGGTAAGAAACACAGTGGTCAGAAACACACTGGTCAGAAACACATTGGTCAGAAACTCAGTGGTCAGAAACGCAGTGGTTAGAAACACACTAGTCAGAAACACAGTGGTCAGAAACACACTGGTCAGAAACACCGGGGGCAGAAATACAGTGGTCAGAAACACAATGGTCAGAAACACAGTGGTCAGAAACACAGTGGTCAGAAACATAGTGGTAAGAAACACAGTGGTCGTAAACACACTGGTCTAAAACACAGTGGTAAGAAACACACTGCTCTGAAACACACTGGTCAGAAACACAGTGGTCAGAAACACAGTGGTCAGAAACACAATGGTCAGATACACAGTGGTAAGAAACACAGTGGTCAGAAACACAGTGGTCAGAAACACACTTGTCAGAAACACACTGGTCAGAAACACAGTGGTCAGAAACACAATGGTCAGATACACAGTGGTAAGAAACACAGTGGTCAGAAACACAGTGGTCAGAAACACACTTGTCAGAAACACACTGGTCAGAAACACATTTGTCAGAAACACACTGGTCATAAACACAGTGCCCAGAAACACAGTGGTCAGAAACACAAAGGTCAGAAACACAGTGGACAAAAACAGAGTGGTCGGAAACAAACTGGTCAGAAACACAGTGGTAAGAAACACACTGGTCAGAAGCATTGTGCCCAGAAACACAGTGGTCCGAAACACACTGGTCAGAAACACAGTGGTCAGAAACACACTGGTCAGAAACATTGTGGTCAGAAACACAGTGGTCATAACACAGTGGTCAAAAACATAGTGGCCAGCAACACATTGGTCCGAAACATAGTGGTCAGAAACACAGTTGTCAGAAACACACTGGTCAGAAATACACTGTTCAGAAACACACTGGTCAGAAACACACTGGTAAGAAACACACTGGTCAGAAACACAGTGGTCAGAAACATATTGGTCAGAAACACACTGGTCAGAAACACAGTGGTCAGAAACACACTGTTCAGAAGCAGACTGGTCATAAACACACTGGTCAGAAACACACTGGTCAGAAACACAATGGTCAGAAACACAGTGGTCAGAAACACAGTGGTCAGAAATCCACTGGTTTGAAACACACTGGTCATAAACACACTGGTCAGAAACACACTGGTCAGAAACACAATGGTCAGAAACACAGTGGTCAGAAACACAGTGGTCAGAAATCCACTGGTTTGAAACACACTGGTCAGAAACACACTGGCCAGAAACACAGTGGTCAGAAACACACTGGCCAGAATCACACAAGTCATAAACACAGTTGTCAGAAACCAGTGGTCAGAAACACTGTGGTCAGAAACACACTGGTAAGAAATACAGTGGTCAGAAACGCAGTGGTCAGAAACACGCTGGTCAGAAACACAGTGGTCAGAAACAGACTGGTCAGAAACACACTCGTGAGAAAGGCAGTGGTCAGAAACACACTGGTCAGAAACACAGTGGTCAGAAACACACTGGTCAGAAACATTGTGGTGATTAACACAATGGTCAGAACACACAGTGGTCAGAAGCATAGTGGCCAACAACACATTGGTTAGAGACAAAGTAGTCAGAAACACAGTTGTCAGAAACACAGTGGTCAGAAACACACTGGTCAGAAACACAGTGGTCAGAAACACACGGGTCAGAAACACACTGGTAAGAAACACTGCGGTCAGAAACACAACGGTCAAAAACACAGTGGTCAGAAACACACTGGTCATAAACACAGTGGTCAGAACCACACTGTTCATAAACACACTGGTCAGAAACACACTAGTTAGAAACACGCTGGTCAGAAGCACAATGGTCAGAAACACAGTGGTCAGAAACACAGTGGTCAGAAACACACTGGTCAGAACACACTGGTCAGGAACATAGTGGTCATAAACACAGTGGTCACAAACACAGTGTTCAGGCACACAGTGGTCAGAAACACACTGGTCAGAAACACACTGGTACGAAACACGGTGGTCAGAAATACACTGGTCAGAAACATAGTGGTCAGAAACACACCGGTGTTAAACACACTGGTCAGAAACACACTGGTCAAAAACACACTGGTCAGATACACAGTGGCCAGAAACACAGTGGTCAGAAACATAGCGGTCAGAAACACACTGGTAAGAAACATACTGGTCAGAAACACAGTGTTCAGAAACACAGTGGTCAGAAACACAGTGGTCGGAAACACAGTGGTCAGAAACACAGTTGTCTGAAACCCAGTGGTCAGAAACACACTGGACAGGAACACAGTCGTCAGAAACACACTGGTCAGAAACACGGGGCAGAAACACAGTGGTCAGAAAAACAGTGGTTGGAAACACAGTGGTCAGAAACACAGCGGTCAGAAACACACTGGTGAGAAAGGCAGTGGTCAGAAACACACTGGTCAGAAACAGAGTGGTAAAAAACACACTGGTCAGAAACATTGTGGTCATAAACACAATGGTCAGAACACACAGTGGTCAGAAACATAGTGGCCAGAAACACATTGGTTAGATACACAGTAGTCAGAAACACAGTTGTCAGAAACACAGTGGTCAGAAACACACTGGTCAGAAACACACTGGTCAGATACACACGGGTCTGAAACACACTGGTAAGAAACACTGCGGTCAGAAACACAACGGTCAAAAACACAGTGGTCAGAAACACACTGGTCAGAAACACAGTGGTCAGAACCACACTGTTCATAAACACACTGGTCAGAAACACACTGGTTAGAAACACGCTGGTCAGAAGCACAATGGTCAGAAACACAGTGGTCAGAAACACAGTGGTCAGAAACACACTGGTTAGAACCCACTGGTCAGGAACATAGTGGTCATAAACACACTGGTCACAAAAACAGTGATCAGGCACACAGTGGTCAGAAACACACTGGTCAGAAACACACTGGTACGAAACACGGTGGTCAGAAATACACTGGTCAGAAACACAGTGGTCAGAAACACACCGGTGTTAAACACACATGTCAGAAACACACTGGTCAGAAACACACTGGTCAGATACACGATGGCCAGAAACACAGTGGTCAGAAACATAGCGGTCAGAAACACACTGGTAAGAAATATACTGGTCAGAAACACAGTGTTCAGAAACACAGTGGTCAGAAACACAGTGGTCGGAAACACAGTGGTCAGAAACACAGTGGTAAAACACCCAGTGGTCAGAAACACACCGGTCAGAAACAGGGTCGTCAGAAACACAGTGGTCCGATACACAGTGGTCAGAAACACAGTGGTCAGAAATACACTTGTCAGAAACACAGTGGTGAGAAACACAGTGGTCAGAAACGCAGTGGTCAGAAACACAGTGATTAGAAACACAGTGGTCAGAAACACACTGGTCAGGAACACAGTGGACAGAAACACACTAGTCGGAAGTACAGTGGTCAGAAACATAGTTGTCAGAAACAGAGTGGTCAAAAACAAAGTGGTCAGAAACACACTGGTCAGAATCAAAGTGGTCATAAACACACCGGTCAGAAATATAGTGATCAGAAGCACACTGGTCAGACACACAGTGGTAAGAAACATACTGGTCAGAAACAAAGTAGTCAGAAACACAGTGGTCATAAACACAGTGGTCAGAAACATAGTGGTCAGAAACACACTGGTCACAAACACAGTGGTGATAAACACACTGGTCAGAAGAACACTTGTCAGAATGACAGTGTTCAGAAACACACTGGTTAGACACACACTGGTCAGAAACACACTGGTCAGAAACACACTAGTCAGAAACACACTGGTCAGAAACACACTGGTCAGAAACACATTGGTCAGAAACACAATGGTCAGAAACACACTTGTCAGAAACACAGTGGAAAGAAACACACTGTTCAGAAACACACTGGCCAGAAACACACTGGTCAGGAACAAGCTGGTCAGAAACTCACTGGTCAGAAGCACAGTGGTCAGAAACACAATGGTCATAAACACAGTGGTCAGAAACACAGTGGTCAGAAACACAGTGGTCAGAAACACACTGGTTCAAAACACACTGGTCAGAAACAAACTGGTCTGAAACACACTGCTCAGAAACACTGTGGTCAGAAACTCAGTGCTTAGAAACACACTGGTAAAAAACACAGTGCTCAGAAACACATTGGCCAGAAACACCGTGGTCAGAAACACTCTGTTCAGAAACAGACTGGTCAGAAACCCAATGGTCAGAAACACGCTGGTCAGAAACACAGTGGTCAGAAACACACTGGTCTGGAACACACTGGTTAGAAACACACTGGCCATAAACACAGTGGTCAGAAACACAGTGGTCTGAAACACAGTGGTCAGAAACATAGCGGTCAGAAACAGACTGGTCAGAAACATACTGGTCAGAAGCACAGTGTTCAGAAACACAATGGTTGGAAACACTGTAGTCAGAAACAGAGTGGTCAGAAACACGGTGGTCCGAAACCCAGTGGTCAGAAACACACTGTTCTGAAACACAATCGTCAGAAACACACTGGTCAGAAACACAGTGGTCAGAAACACAGCGGTCGGAAACACAGTGGTCATAAACACAGTGGTCAGAAACACAGTGGTCGGATACACAGTGGTCAGAAACACAGTGGTCAGAAATACACTTGTCAGAAACACAGTGGTGAGAAACACAGTGGTCTGAAACGCAGTGGTCAGAAACACAGAGCTCAAAAACACAGTGGTCAGAAACACACTGGTCAGGAACACAGTGGACGAAACACACAGGTCGGAAATACAGTGGTCAGAAACACAGTTGTCAGAAACAGAGTGGTCAAAACCAAAGTGGTCAGAAACACAGTGGTCAGAATCACAGTGGTCAGACACACACCGGTCAGAAACACAGTGATCAGAAGCAGACTGGTCATACACACGGTGGTAAGAAACGCACTGGTCAGAAACACAGTAGTCAGAAACACAGTGGTCATAAACACAGTGGTCGGAGACATAGTGGTCAGAAACACACTGGTCACAAACACAGTGGTCAGAAACACACTGGTTAGACACACACTGGTCAGAAACACACTGGTCAAAAACACACTGGTCAGAAACACACTGGTCGGAAACACACTGGTCACAAACACAGTGGTCAGAAACACAATGGTCAGAAACACACTTGTCAGAAACACAGTGGTCAGAAACACACTGTTCAGAAACACACTGGCCAGAAACACACTTGTCAGGAACAAGCTGGTCAGAAACTCACTGGTCAGAAACACAGTGGTAAGAAACACTGTGGTCAGAAACACAGTGGTCAGAAACAGAGTGGTCAGAAACACAGTGGTAAAAAACACACTGGTCCGAAACACACTGGTCAGAAACAAACTGGTATGAAACACACTGCTCAGAATCACAGTGGTCAGAAACACAGTGGTAAAAAACACACTGGTCAGAAAGACACTGGTCAGAAAGACAGTGGTCAGAAACACAATGGTCAAAAACACAGTGCTCAGAAACACAGTGGTCAGAAACACAGTGGTCAGAAACACACTGTTCAGAAACAGACTGGTCAGAAACATACTGGTCGGAAACACGCTGGTCAGAAACACAGTGGTCAGAAACACAGTGGTCAGAAACACAGTGGTCAGAAACACACTGGTCAGAAACACACTGGTCATAAACAAAGTTGTCCGAAACCAGTGGTCAGAAACACAGTGGTTATAAACACACTGGTCAGAAACACACTGGTCAGAAACACACTGGTGAGAAACACACTGGTCAGAAACACAGTGGACAGAAACACACTGGTCAGAAACACACTGTTCAGAAACACACTGGTCAGAAACATACTGGTAAGAAAGGCAGTGGTCAGAAACACACTAGTCAGAAGCACACTGGTCAGAAACACACTGGTCACAAACATTGTGGTGAGAAACACAATGGTCAGAACACTCAGTGGTCAGAAACGTAGTGGCCAGCAACACATTGGTTAGAAACACAGTGGTCAGAAACACACTTGTCAGAAACACAGTGGTCAGAAACACACTGGTCAGAAACACACTGGTCAGAAACACACTGGTCAGAAACACACTGGTAAGAAACACAGCGGTCAGAAACGCAGTGGTCGGAAACACACTGGTCAGAAACACAGTGGTCAGAACCATACTGTTCACAAACACACTGCTCATAAACACGCTGGTCAGAAGCACAATGGTCAGAAACACAGTGGTCAGAAACAAAGTGGTCAGAAACACACTGGTCAGAACGCACTGGTCAGGAACATAGTGGTCATGAACACACTGGTCAGAAACACAGTGGTCAGACACACAGTGGTCAGAAACACACTGGTCAGAAACACACTGGTCCGAAACACGGTGGTCAGAAATACACTGGTCAGAAAAACAGTGGTCAGAAACACACCGGTGTTAAACAAACTGGTCAGAAACACACTGGTCAGAAACACATTGGTCAAAAACACAGTGGGCAGAAACACAGTGGTTAGAAACACAGCGGTCAGAAACATACTGGTCAGAAACATACTGGTCAGAAACACAGTGTTCAGAAACACAGTGGTCAGAAACACAGTGGTCAGAAACACAGTGGTCAGAAACATGGTGGTCAGAAACCCAGTGGTCAAAAACACACTGGTCAGAAATACAGTCGTCATAAACACACTGGTCAGAAACACAGGGGGCAGAAACACAGTGGTCAGAAACACAGTGGTTAGAAACACAGTGGTCAGAAACACAGCAGTCGGAAACACAGTGGTCAGAAGCACAGCGGTCAGATATACACAGTCAGAAACACAGTGGTCAGAAACACACTGGTCAGAAACACACTGGTCAGAAACACGGTGGTCAGAAACACAGTGGTCAGAAACACAGTGGTCGGATACACAGTGGTCAGAAACACAGTGGTCAGAAATACACTGGTCAGGAACAGAGTGGTCACAAACATACTGGTCAGAAACACAGTGGTCAGAAACACAGTGGTCAGATACACAGTGGTCAGAAACACAGTGGTCAGAAATACACTGGTCAGGAACACAGTGGTGAGAAATACAGTGGTCAGAAACACAGTGGTCAGAAACACACTGGTCAGAAACACACTGGTCAGAAACACGGTGGTCAGAAACACAGTGGTCAGAAACACAGTGGTCGGATACACAGTGGTCAGAAACACAGTGGTCAGAAATACACTTGTCAGGAACACAGTGGTGAGAAATACAGTGGTCAGAAACGCAGTGGTCAGAAACACAGAGCTGAGAAACACAGTGGTCAGAAACACACTGGTCAAGAACACAGTGTACAGAAACACCCTGGTCAGGAATACAGTGGTCAGAAACACTGTTGTCAGAAACAGAGTGGTCAAAAACAAAGTGGTCAGAAACACAGTGGTCAGAATCACAGTGGTCAGAAACACACCGGTCAGAAACACAGTGACGAGAAGCACACTGGTCAGACACACAGCGGTAAGAAACACACTGGTCAGAAACACAGTAGTCAGAAACACATTGGTCATAAACACAGTGGTCGGAAACATAGTGGTCAGAAACACACTGGTCATAAACACAGTGGTCAGAAACACACTGGTCAGAAGAACACTTGTCAGAACGACAGTGGTCAGAAACACACTGGTTAGACACACACTGGTCAGGAACACACTGGTCAGAAACACACTGGTCAGAAACACACTGGTCAGAAATACACTGGTCAGAAACACAGTGGTCAGAAACACAATGGTCAGAAACACACTTGTCAGAAAAACAGTGGTCAGAAACTAACTGTTCAGAAACACACTGGCCAAAAACACACTGGTCAGGGACAAGCTGGTCAGAAACTCACTGGTCAGAAGCACAGTGGTCCGAAACACAGTGGTCAGAAACACAGTGGTCACAAACACAGTGGTCAGAAACACAGTGGTCAGAAACACACTGGTCCGAAACACACTGCTCAGAAAAAAACTGGTCTGAAACACACTGCTCAGAAACACAGTGGTCAGAAACACAGTGGTAAAAAACACACTGGTCAGAAACACACTGGTCAGAAAGACAGTGGTCAGAAACACACTGGTCGAAAACACAGTGCTCAAAAACACATGGTCAGAAACACAGCGGTCAGAAACACAGGGTTCAGAGACAGAGTGGTCAGAAACACAGTGGTCAGAAACACAATGGTCAGCAACACGGTGGTCATAAACACACTGGTCAGAAACACAGAGGTCAGATACACACTGATCAGAAATACAGTGGTCTGAGATATAGCGGTCAGAAACACAGCGGTCATAACCACACTGGTCAGAAACACACTGGTCGGAAACACAGTGGACAGAAGCACAACGGTCAGAAACACAGGGGTCAGAAACACAGTGGTCAGAAACTCACTGGTCAAAAACACAATGGCCAGAAACACAGTGGTCGGAAACACAGTGGTCACAAACACACTGGTCATAAACACAGTGGTCAGAAACACACTGGTCATAATCACAGTGGTGAGAAACACACAAGTAAGAAACACACTGGTCAGAAACACACTGGTCAGAAACACACGGGTCAGAAACACACAGGTCAGAAACACACTGGTCAGAAGCACAGTGGTCAGAAACACAGTGGTCAGAAACACAGTGGTGAGAAACACAGTGGTCAGAAACATAGTGGTCAGAAACACAATGGTCAGAAACATGGTGGTCAGAAACACAGTGGTTATTACCATAGTGGTCACAAACACAGGGATCAGAAACACAGTGGTCATAATCACAGTGGTAAAAAACACAGTGGTCAGAAACACAGTAGCCAGAAACACAGTGGTCAGAAACACACTGGTCAGAAACAAAGTGGTCAGAAACACTGAGGTCAGAAACACGGGGGTCAGGAACACGGGGGTCAGACGCACAGTGGTCTATAACACACTGGTCAGAAACGCACATGTCAGAAACACCGTGGTCAGAAACACACTGGTCAGAAACACACTGGTCAGAAACACACTGGTCAGAAACACCGTGGTCAGAAACACAGTGGTCAGAAACACTATGGTCAGAAACACGCTGGTCTGAAACACATTGGTCAGAAACACACTGGTCAGAAACACAGCGGTCAGAAACACACTGTTAAGAAACACAGTGGACAGAAACACAGTGGTAAGAAACACAGTGGTCAGAAACACAGTGGTCATAAACGCAGTGGTCAGAAACACAGTGGTCAGAAACACAGTGCTCAGAAACACACTGGTCATAAACACACTGGTCACAGAGACAGTGGTCAGAAGCACAGTGGTCACAAACACAGTGGTCTGAAACACAGTGGTCAGAAACACACTGGTCAGAAAAACATGTGTCGTAAACACAGTGGTCAGAACCACATTGGGCAGGAACACACTGGTCAGAAACACATGGGTCAGAAACACATGGTTAGAAACACAGTGGTCAGAAAAAGAATGGTCAGAAACACAGTGGTCAGAAACACACTGGATAGAAACACAGTGGTCAGAAACACAGTAGTCAGAAACACACTGGTGAGAAAAACACTGGTCAGAAACACAGTGGTTAGAAACACAGTGGTCAGAAACACACTGGTCAAAAACACACTGGTCAGAAACTCTGTGGTCAGAGACACAGTGGTCAAAAACACACTGGTCAGACAGAACCTGGTCAGAAACACACTGGTCAGAAACACAGTGGTCAGAAGCACAGTGGCCATAAACACACTATTCAGGAACACAGTGGACAATAACACACTGGTCAGAAACACAGTGGTCAGAAACACAGTGGTCCGAAACACTATGGTCAGAAACACAGTGGTCAGAAACACAGTGGTCAGAAACACACTGGTGAGAAACACATTGGTCAGGAAACACAGTGGTCAGAAACACAGTGGTTAGAAACAAAGTGGTTAGAAAGACAATTGTCAGACACACAGGGGTCAGAAACACAGTGGTTGAAAGAACAGTGGTCAGAAACACTGTGGTCAGAAACACAGTGGTCTGAAACACATTGGTCAGAAACACAGTGGGCAGAAACACAGTGGTCAGAAAACCAGTGTTCAGAAACACAGTGGTCAGAAATACATTGGTCAGAAACACACTGGTCAGAAACACACTGGTCAGAAACACACTGGTCAGAAACACAGTGGTCAGCAACGCTGTGGTCAGAAACACAGTGGTCAGAAACACGGTGGTCAGAAACTGACTGGTCGGAAACACACTAGTCGGAAACACAGTGGTCAGAAACACACTGATCAGAAACACAGTGGTCAGAAACACACTGTTCAGAAACACACTGGTCAGAAACACACTGGTCATAAACACACTGGTCAGAAACACACTGGTCAGAAAGACAGTGGTCAGAACACAGTGGTCAGAAACACAGTGGCCAGAAACACAATGGTCAGAAACATAGTAGTTATAAAAAAAGTGGTCAGAAACACAGTGGTCATAAACAACGTGGTCAGAAACACAGTGGTCAGAAACACAGTGGTCAGAATCACAGTGGTCAGAATCACACATGTCAGAAACACACTGTGGTCATAAATACACTGGTCAGAAACACACTGGTCAGAAACACACTTGTCAGAAACACCGTGGTCAAAGACACAGTGGTAAAAAACATAGTGGTGAGAAACACAGTGGTCAGAAACACGGTGGTCAGAAACACACTGTTAAGAAACACACTGGTCAGCAACACAGTGGTTAGAAACACAGTGGTCAGAAACACTCTGGTCAATAACACAGTGGTCAGAAACACATTGGTCAGAAACACATTGGTCAGAAACACACTGGCAAGAAACACGGTGGTCAGAAACACAGTGGTCATAAACACATTGGTCAGAAACACACTGGTCAGAAACACACTAGTCAGAAACACAGTGGTCATGAACACAGTGGTCAGAAACACAGTGGTCAGAAACACAGTGGTCGGAAACACACTGGTCAGAAACACACTGGTCAGAAACACACTGGTCAGAAACACAGTGGTCAGAAACACA
>SZWC01000026.1:37202-52314 GCA_023375785.1 Penium margaritaceum | reverse complement strand
AGTGGTCAGGAACACAGTGGTCAGAAACACAGTGGTCAGAAACACAGTGGTCAGAAACACAGTGGTCAGAAACACAGTGGTCATAAACACAGTGGTCAGAAACACACTGGTCAGAAACACAGTGGTCAGAAACACAATGGTAAAAAACAGAGTGGTCAGAAATACACTGGTCAGAAACACACTGTTCAGAAAGACACTGGTCAGAAACACACTGGTCAGACACACCCTTGTCAGAAACACAGTGGTCAGAAACACAGTGACCAGAAACACTGTGGTGAGAAACATACTGGTCAGAAACACGGTGGTCAGAAACACAATGGTAAGAAATACACTGGTCAGAAACACGCCGGTCAGAAACACAGTGGTCAGATGCACACTGGTCAGAAACACGGTGGTCAGAAACACTGTGGTCAGAAACACAGTGGTCAGAAACATAGCGGTCAGAAACACGGCGGTCAGAAACACGGTGGTCAGAAACACACCGGTCAGAAACACAGTGGTCGGAAAAACAGTGGTCAGAAAGACAGCGGTCATAAAATCTGTGGTGAGAAACGCAGTGGTCAGGAAAACAGTGGTAAAAAACACAGTAGTCGGAAACGCAATGGTCAGAACACAGTGGTGAGAAAGACAGTGGTCAGAAACACAGTGGTCAGAAACATAGTGGTCAGAAACCTACTGGTCAAAAGGACAGTAGTCGGAACCACAGTGGTCATAAACGCACTGATCAGAAACACAGTGGTCAGAAACACATTGGTCATGAACACAGTGGTCAGAAACACAGTGGTCAGAAACATACTGGTCACAAACACGGTGGTCAGAAACACACTGGTCTGAAACAGAGCGGTCAGAAACAGACTTGTGGGAAACACAGTGGTCACAAACAAAGTGGTCAGAACCACAGTGGTCAGAAACACAGTGGTCAGAAACAGACTCGTAAGAAACACAGTGGTCAGGAACACAGTGGTCAGAAATACACTGCTCAGTAACACACTGGTCAGAAACGCTGTGGTCAGAAAGACACTGGTCAGAAACACAGTGGTCAGAAACACAGTGTTCAAAAACACATTGGTCAGAAACACACTGGTTAGAAACACATGGCTGAAAAAGAGTGGTTAGAAACACACTGGTCAGAAACACACTGGTCAGAAACACACTAGTCAGAAACACACTGGTCTGAAACACAGTGGTCAGAAACACAGTAGTTAGAAACACACTGCTCAGAAACACAGTGGTCAGAAACACACAGCTCAGAAACACACTGGTCATAAACACACTGGTCAGAAATACACTGGTCATAAACACACTGGTCAGAAACACAGTGGTCAGAAACACGGTGGTGAGAAACACACTGGTCAGAAACAAACTGGTCAGAAATACACGGGTCAGAAACACAGTGGTCAGAAACACGGTGATCAAACACACTGTGGTCATAAACACAGTGGTCAGAAACACAGTGGTCAGGAACACACTGGTCAGAAACACATGGGTCAGAAACACAGTGGTCAGAAACACAGTGGTCAGAAACACACTGGTCAGAAACACAGTGGTCACAAACACAGTGGTCAGAAACACAGCGATCAGAAACACCATGGTCATAAACACACTGGTCAGAAACACAGTTGTCAGAAACACAGTGGTCAGGAACACACTGCTCATAAACACAGTGGTCAGAAACACACTGCTCTGAAACACACTGGTCAGAAACACACTGGTCAGAACCACACTAGTCAGAAACACAGTGGTCAGAAACACAGTGGTCAGAAACACACTGGTCAAAACACAGTGCTCAGAGACACAGTGGTCAGAAACAGTGGTCATAAACACACTGGTCAGAAACACACTGTTCAGAAACACATTGGTCAGAAGCACACTCGTCAGAAACACACTGGTTAGAAACACAGTGGTCAGAATCACACTAGTCAGAAACACAGTGGTCAGAAACACAGTGGTCAGAAACACAGTGGTCAGAAATACAGTGGTCAGATACACACTGGTCAGAAACACATTGGTCTAAAAAAGTGGTCACAAACACACTGGCCAGAAACACACTGGTCAGAAACACACTCATCAGAAACACACTGGTCAGAAACACACTGGTCAGAAACACACTCATCAGAAACACACTGGTCAGAAACACACTGGTCAGAAACACACTCATCAGAAACACACTGGTCAGAAACACACTGGTCAGAAACACACTCATCAGAAACACACTGGTCAGAAACACACTGGTCAGAAACACACTCGTCAGAAACACTCAGGTCAGATACACACTGGTCAGAAACACAGTGGTCAGAAATACAGTGGTCAGAAACACACTGGTCAGAAACAGTGGTCAGAAACACACTGGTCAGAAACACACTGGTCAGAAACACACTGGTCAGAAACACACTGGTCAGAAACACGTTGGTCAGAAACACACTGGTCGGAAACACACTGGTCCGAGACACACTGGTCAGAAACACAGTGGTCATAAACACACTGGTCAGAAACACGCTCGTAAGAAACACACTGGTTAGAAACACACTGGTCAGAAACACACAAGTCAGAAACACAGTGGTTAGACACACAGTGGTCAGAAACACACTGGTCAGAAACGCATTGGTCAGAAACACAGTGGTCAGAAACACAGTGGTCAGAAGCACAGAGGTCAGAAACACAGTGATAATAAACACACTGTGCATAAACACACATGGTCAGAAACACGCTGGTCAGAAACACGGTGGTCAGAAGCACACCAATCAGAAAAACAGTGGTCAGAAACACAGTGGTCAGAAACACAGCAGTCAGAAACACAGTGGTGAGAAACACAGTCGTCAGACAAACAGTGGTCAAAAACACAGTGGTCGGAAACGCAATGGTCAGGAACACAGTGGTGAGAAAGACAGTGGTCAGAAACACAGTGGTCAGAAAGACAATGGTCAGAAACCTACTGGTGAAAAACAAAGTAGTGAGAAACTCAGTGGTCATAAACACACTGCTCAGAAACACAGTGGTTAGAAACACATTGGTCATGAACACAGTGGTCAGAAACACATTGGTCAGAAACACAGTGGTCAGAAACACCGTGTACAGAAACACAGTGGTCATAAATTCACTGCTCGGTAACACACTGGTCAGAAACACAGTGGTCAGAAAGACACTGGTCAGAAACACAGTGGTCAGAGACACACTGGTCAGAAAAACACTGGTCATAAACACACTGGTCATAAACACAGTGGTCAGAAACACAGTGGTCAGAAACAGTGGTCAGGAAAACACTGGTCAGAAACACACTGGTAAGAAACACACAGGTCAGAAATACACTGGTCAGAAACACACTGGTCAGAAAGACACTGAGTTGAAACACAGTGGTCAGAAACACAGTGGTCAGAAACACAGTGGTCAGAAACACACTGCTCAGAAACACGGTGGTCAGAAACGTATTGGTCAGAAACACACTGGTCAGAAACACACTGATCTAAAATACACTGGTCATAAACACACTGGACATAAACACATTGGTCAGAAACACGGTGGTGGGAAACACAGTGGTCAGAAATACAGTGGTAAGACACACAGTGGTCGGAAACACAGTGGTCAGAAAGACAGTGGTCAGAAACACGGTGGTCAGAAACACAGTGGTTAGAAACACAGTGGTCAGAAACACACTGGTCAGTAGCACAGTCGTCATGAACACAGTGGTCACAAACAAAGTGGTCAGAAACACAGTTGTTAGAAACACAATGGTCAGAAACACACTGGTCAGAAACACATTGGTCAGAAACACACTGGTCATAAACACAATGGTCAGAAACACACTGGTCACAAACACAGTGGTCACAAACACACAGTCAGAAACACATTGGTCAGAAACACAGCCTTCAGAAACACACTGTTCAGAAGCACAGTGGTCAGAAACACAGTGGTCAGAGACACACTGCTCAGACACACAGTGGTCAGAAACACACTGGTCAGAAACACACTGGTCAGAAACACAATGGTGAGAAACACATTGGTCAGAAACACACTGGTCAGAGACACAGTGGTCACAAACAGTGGTCAGAAACACACTAGTCAGAAACACAATGGTCAGAAACAGTGGTCAGAAACACACTGGTCAGAAACACACTGGTCAGAAACACACTGGTCAGAAACACAGTGCTCAGAAACACATTGGTCAGAAACACACTGGTCAGAAACACACTGGTCAGAAACACACTGGTCAGAAGCAAACTGGTCAGGGACACACTGGTCAGAAACACACTGGTCATAAACACCCTGGTCAGAAACACATTGGTCAGACACACACAAGTCAGAAACACACTGGTCACAAACACACTTGTCAGAAACACAGTGGTCAGAAACACAGTGGTCAGAAACACAGTGGTCATAAACACACTGTGCATAAACACACTGGTCAGAAACACACTAATCAGAAGCACAGTGGTCAGAAACACACCAATCAGAAACACAGTGGTCAGAAATACAGCGGTCAGAAACACAGTGGTGAGAAACACAGTGGTCGGAAACGCAATGGTCAGAAACACAATGGTGAGAAAGACAGTGGTCAGAAACACAGTGGTCAGAAACACACTTGTCAGAAACCTACTGGTCAAAAACACAGTAGTGAGAAACACACTGGTCATAAACACACTGGTCAGAAACACAGTGGTCAGGAACACATCAGTCATGAACACAGTGGTCAGAAACACAGTGGTCAGAAACACAGTTGTCATAAATACACTGCTCTGTAACACACTGGTCAGAAAGGCAGTGGTCAGAAAGACACTGGTCAGAAACACAGTGGTCAGAAACACACTGGTCAGGAAAACACTGGTCAGAAACACACTGGTCAGAAACACCCTGGTCAGAAACACAGTGGTCAAAAACACCCTGGTCAGAAACACAGTGGTCGGAAACACGCTGGTCAGAAACACACTTGTCACAAACACAGTGGTCAGAAACACGGTGGTCAGAAACACGCAGGTCAGAACCACACTGGTCATAAACACACTGGTCAGAAACACACTGGTTTGAAACACAGTGGTCAGAAACACAGTGGTCAGAAACACAGTGGTCAGAAACACACTGCTCATAAACACAGTGGTCAGAAACACACTGGTCAGAAACACTCTGGTCAGAAACACACCGGTCATAAATACACTGGTCATAAACGCACTGGTCAGAAACACATTGGACAGAAACACGGTGGTGAAAAACACACTGGTCAAAAACAAACTGGTCAGAAATACATTGGTCAGAAACACAGTGGTCAGAAAAACAGTGGTCAGACACACAGTGGTAAAAAACACAGTGGTCAGAAAGACAGTGGTAAGAAACACGGTGGTCAGAGACACAGTGGTCAGAAACACAGTGGTCAGAAACACAGTGGTCAGAAACACAGTGGTCAGAAACACGCTGGTCAAAAACACACTGGTCAGAAACACACACTGGTCACAAACACACTGGTCAGAAACACATTGGTCATGAAAACAATGGTCAGAAACACAGTGGTCAGGAAAACAGTGGTCATAAACACAGTGGTCAGAAACACCGTGGTCAGAAACACACTGGTCAGAAACACAGTGGTCACAAACACAGTGGTCAGAAACACAGTGGTCAGAAACACAGCGGTCAGAAACACGCTGGTCAGAAACACACTGGTCAGAAACACAGTCGTCACAAACACAGTGGTCAGAAACACAGCGGTCAAAAACACCGTGGTCATTAACACACTGGTCAGAAATACAGTTCTCAGAAACACACTGGTCAGCAACACAGTGCTCAGAAACACAGTGGTCAGAAACACACTGCTCAGAAACACACTGGTCAGAAACACAGTGGTCATAAGAACACTGGTCGGAAACACGCTGGTCAGAAACACACTGGTCAGAAACACACTGGTCAGAAACACGCTGTTCAGAAACACAGTGGTCAGAAACACAGTGGTCAGAAATATAGTGGTCAGATACACACTGGTCAGAAACACACTGGTCAGAAACACATTGGTCAAAAACAGTGGTCACAAACAAACTGGCCAGAAACACACTGGTCAGAAACACACTCATCAGAAACACACAGGTCAGAAACACACTGGTCACAAAAACAGTGGTCAGAAAAACTCTGGTCGGAAACACTCTGGTCAGAAAAACAGCGGTCACAGACAAACTGGTCAGAAACACACTGGTCAGAAACACAGTGGTCAGACACACAATGGTCAAAAACACCCGGGTCAGAAACACAGTTGTCAGAAACACGCTGGTCAGAAACACACTGGTCACAAACACAGTGGTCAGAAACACGGTGGTCAGACACACACTGGTCAGAAACACACTGGTCAGAAACACACTGGTCAGAAACACACTGGTCATAAACACAGTGGTCCGAACCACCGTGGTCAAAAACAGAGTGGTCATGAACACAGTGGTCAGAATCACAGTGGTCAGACACACACTGGTCAGAAACACAATGGTCAGAAACGCAGTGGTCAGAAACACGCTGGTCAGAAACACAGTGGTCAGAAACACAGTGGTCAGAAACACAGTGGTCAGAAACACACTGGTCAGAAACACAGTGGTCAGAAACACACTGGTCAGAAACACATTGGTCATGAACACAGTGGTCAGAAACACGGTGGTCAGAAACACAGTGGTCAGAAACACAGTGTACAGAAACACAGTGGTCGAAAACACACTGGTTAGAAACACAGTGGTCAGAAACACACTGGTCAGAAACGCAGTTGTCAGAAACTGACTGGTCAGAACACAGTGGGCCGAAAACCACTGGTCAGGAACATTGTGGTAAGAAACACACTGGTCAGAAACACAGCGGTCACAAACACAGTGGTCAGAAACACAGTAGTCAGAAAGGCATTGGTCAGAAACACAGTGGTCAGAAACACAGTGGTCAAAAACACAGTGGTCAGAAACACACTGGTCAGAAACACAATGGTCGGAAACACACTGGTCGGAAACACACTGGTCATAAACACAGTGGTAAGAAACACAGTGGTCATAAACACAGTGGCCAGAAACACATTGGTCAGAAACACAGTGGTCAGAAACACAGTGGTCAGAAACACAATGGTCAGAAATACACTGGTCAGAAACACAGTGGTCAGAAACACACTGGTCAGGAACACAGTGGTCAGAAACACAGTGGTCAGAAATACAGTGGTCAGAAACACAGTGGTCAGAAACAAAGTGGTCAGAAACACACTGGTCAGAAACACAGTGGTCAGAAACACAGTGGTCAGAAACAAAGTGGTCAGAAACACACTGGTCAGAAACACAGTGGTCAGAAACACAGGGTCATACACATAGTGGTCAGGAACACACTGGTCACAAACACAGTGGTCAGAAACACACTGGTCGGAAACACACTGGTCAGAGACACACTGGTCAGAAACACACTGGTCAGAAACACAGTGGTCAGAAACACAGTGGTCAGAAACACAGTGGTCAGAAACTTACTGGTCAGAAACACAGTGGTCAGAAACACACTGGTCAGAAACACAGTGGTCATAAACACACCGTGCATAAACACACTGGTCATAAGCACACTGGTCAGAAACACGGTGGTAAGAAACACACCAATCAGAAACACAGCGGTCAGAAACACAGTGGTCAGAAACCTACTGGTCAAAAACACAGTAGTGAGAAACACAGTGGTAATAAACACACTGGTCAGAAACAGAGTGGTCAGAAACGCAGTGGTCAGAAGGACACTGGTCAGAAACACAGTGGTCAAAAACACACTGGTCAGAAAAAAACTGGTCAGAAACACACTGGACAGAAACACAGTGGTCAGAAACACATTGTTCAGAGACACATTGGTCAGAAACACAGTGGTCAGAAACACAATGGTCAGAAACAGTCGTCAGGAACACACTGGTCAGAAACGCACTGGTCAGAAACAAGCTGGTCAGAAACACACTGCTTTGAAACACATTGGTCAGAAACACTGTGGTCAGAAACATAGTGGTCAGAAACACACTGTTCAGAAACACAGTGGTAAGAAACACACTGGTCAAAAACACACTAGTCAGAAACACACTGCTCAGAAATACACCGGTCATAAACACACTGGTCATAAACACATTGGTCAGAAACACAGTGGTGAGAAACACACGAGTCAGAAACAAACTGGTCAGAAATACACTTATCAGAAACACAGTGGTCAGACACACAGTGGTCAGAAACACAGTGGTCAGAAAGATATGGGTCAGAACACGGTGGTCAGAAACATAGTGGTCAGAAACACAGTGGTCAGAAACACAGTGGTCACAAACAAACTGGTGAGAAACACACTGATCAGACACACACTGGTCAGAAACAGATTGGTCATGAAAACAGTGGTCAAAACACAGTGGTCAGGAACACAGTGGTCAGAAACACAGGGGTTAGAAACACCGTGGTCAGAAACACACTAGTCAGAAACACAGTGGTCAGAAACACCCTGGTCAGAGACACAATGGTCAGAAACACACATGTCAGAAACACAGTGGTCACAAACACAGTGGTCAGAAACACAGCGGTCAGAAACACCGTGGTCATAAACACACTGGTTAGAAACACAGTTATCAGAAACACAGTGGTCAGCAACACACTGCTCAGAAACACAGCGGTCAGAAACAAACTGCTCAGAAACACACTGGTCAGAAACACACTGGTCAGAACCACACTAGTCAGAAACACAGTGGTCAGAAACACAGTTGTCAGAAACACACTGGTCAGAAACACTCTGGTCAGAAACACAGTGGTCAGAAACAGTGGTGAGAAACACGCTGGTCAGAAACAAAATGGTCAGAAACACACTGGTCAGAAACACACTGGTCTGAAACACAGTGGTCAGAAACAACGTGGTCAGAAACACAGTGGTCGGAAACACACTGGTCAGAAACACAGTGGTGAGAAACACGGTGGTCAGAAACACACTGGTCAGAAACAAACTGGTCAGAAATACACGGGTCAGAAACACAGTGGTCAGAAACGCAGTGGTCAGACACACAGTGGTTAGAAACACAGTGCTCACAAAGACAGTGGTCGGAAACACAGTGGTCAGAAACACACTCGTCAGACACACACTGGTCAGAAATACATTGGTCATGGAAACATTGGTCGGAAACACAGTGGTCAGGAACACGGTGGTCAGAAACACAGTGGTCAGAAACACAGTGGTCAGAAACAAATCTATCAGAAACACCATGGTCAGAAACATACAGGTCAGAAACACAGTTATCAGAAACACAGTGGTCAGCAACACACTGCTCAGAAACAAAGTGGTCAGAAACACACTGCTCATAATGACACTGGACACAAACACACTGGTCAGAACCACACTAGTCATAATGACACTGGTTGGAAACACAGTGGTCAGAAGCACACTGGTCAGAAACAAGATGGTCAGAAGCACACTGGTAAGAAACACACTGGTCAGAAACACGCTGTTCAGAAACACACTGGTCAGAAACACAGTGGTCAGAATATTGTAGTCAGATACACACTGGTCAGAAACACATTGGTTCAAAACAGTGGTCACAAACACACTGGCTAGAAACACACTGGTCAGAAACACACTCATCAGAAACACACAGGTCAGAAACACACAGGTCAGAAACACACAGGTCACAAAGACAGCGGTCAGAAAAACTCTGGTCAGAAACACCCTGGTCAGTAAAATGTGGGCACAAACACAGAGGTCAGAAACACACCGGTCAGAAACACCCTGGTCAGAAACACAGTGGTCAGAAACACACTGGTCAGAAATACACAGGTCAGAAATACCGTGGTCAGAAACACGGTGGTCAGAAACACACTGGTCAGAAACACACTGATCAGAAACACACTGGTCAGAAACACGCTGGTCATAAACACAGTGGTCCGAAACACCGTGGTCAGAATCAGAGTGGTCAGGAACACAGTGGTCAGAATCACAGTGGACAGACACACTGGTCAGAAACACAGTGGTCAGAAACGCAGTGGTCAGAAACACGCTGGTCAGAAACACAATGGTCAGAAACACACTGGTCAGAAACACATTGGTCAGAAACACAGTGGTCAGAAACACAGTGGTCAGAAACACACTGGTCAGAAACACACTGGTCAGAAACACACTGGTCAGAAACACACTGGTCAGAAACACACTGGTCAGAAACACACTGGTCAGAAACACACTGGTCAGAAACACACTGGTCAGAAACACACTGGTCAGAAACACACTGGTCAGAAACACACTGGTCAGAAACACACTGGTCAGAAACACACTGGTCAGAAACACACTGGTCAGAAACACACTGGTCAGAAACACACTGGTCAGAAACACGCTGGTCATAAACACAGTGGTCCGAAACACCGTGGTCAGAATCAGAGTGGTCAGGAACACAGTGGTCAGAATCACAGTGGACAGACACACTGGTCAGAAACACAGTGGTCAGAAACG
Source organism: Penium margaritaceum (assembly GCA_023375785.1). NCBI lineage: Eukaryota > Viridiplantae > Streptophyta > Zygnematophyceae > Desmidiales > Peniaceae > Penium > Penium margaritaceum. The sequence continues at coordinate 41,892 of SZWC01000026.1, read as the reverse complement.
CAGTGGTCAGAAACACGCTGGTCAGAAACACAATGGTCAGAAACACACTGGTCAGAAACACATTGGTCATGAACATTGTGGTCAGAAACACGGTGGTCAGAAACACACTGGTCAGAAACACAGTGTACATAACACACAGTGGTCGGAAACACACTGGTCAGAAACACAGTGGGCAGAAACACACTGGTCAGGAACACAGTGGTAAGAAACACACTGGTCAGAAACACAATGGTCGGAAACACACTGGTCAGAAACACACTGGTCAGAAACACAGTGGTCAGAAACACAGGGGTCATAAACACAGTGGCCAGAAACACATTGATCAGAAACACAGTGGTCAGAAACACTGTGGTCAGAAACACAGTGGTCAGAAACACAGTGGTCAGAAACACAGTGGTCAGAAACACACTGGTCAGAAACACAGTGGTCACAAACACAATGGTCAGGAATACAGTGGTAAGAAACACAGTGGTCAGAAACAAAGTGGTGAGAAACACACTGGTCAGAAACACAGTGGTCAGAAACATAGGGTCATACACATAGTGGTCAGGAACACACTGGTCACAAACACAGTGGTCAGAAACACACTGGTCAGAAACACACTGGTCAGAAACACACTGGTCAGAAACACACTGGTCAGATACACACTGGTCAGAACAAAGTGGTCAGAAACACAGTGGTCAGAAACACACTGATCAGAAACACAGTGGTCAGAAATACACTGGTAAGAAGCACAGTGGTCCGAAACAGTGGTCAGAAACTTACTGGTCAAAAACACAGTGGTCAGAAACACACCAATCAGAAACACAGCGGTCTGAAACACAGTGGTCAGAAACACAGCGATCAGAAACACAGTGGTGAGAAACACAGTGGTCAGGAAAACAGTGGTAAAAAACACAGTGGTCGGAAACGCAATGGTCAGAAACACAGTGGTGAGAAAGACAGTGGTCAGAAGCACAGTGGTCAGAAACGCACTGGTCAGAAACCTACTGGTCAAAAACACAGGAGTGAGAAACACAGTGGTCATAAACACACTGGTCAGAAACAGAGTGGTCAGAAACACATTGGTCATTAACACAGTGGTCAGAAACACAGTGGTCAGAAACACAGTGGTCAGAAACACAGTGTACAGAAACACGGTGATCATAAATACACTGCTTAGTAACACACTGGTCAGGGACACAGTGGTCAGAAACACAGTGTACAGAAACACGGTGATCATAAATACACTGCTCAGAAACACACTGGTCAGAAACGCAGTGGTCAGAAGGACACTGGTCAGAAACACAGTGGTCAGAAACACACTGGTCAGAAAAAAAACTGGTCAGAAACACACTGTTCAGAAACACAGTGGTCAGAAACACAGTGTTCAGAAACACATTGGTCAGAAACACAGTGTTCAGAAACACTGTGGTCAGAAACAGTGGTCAGAAACACAATGGTCAGAAACACACTGGTCAGAAACACACAGGTCAGAAACACACTGGTCAGAAACAAGCTGGCCATAAACACACTGGTTTGAAACACAGTGGTCAGAAACACTGTGGTCAGAAACACAGTGGTCAGAAACACACTCTTCAGAAACACAGTGGTAAGAAACACACTGGTCAGAAACACACTGGTCAGAAACACTCTGCTCAGAAATAAACTGGTCATAAAAACACTGGTCAGAAGCACATTGGTCAGAAACACGGTGGTGAGAAACACACTGGTTTGAAACACACTGGTTTGAAACACAGTGGTCAGAAACACAGTGGTCAGACACACAGTGGTCAGAAACACAGTGGTCAGAAAGACAGTGGTCAGAAACATGGTGGTCAGAAACACAGTGGCCAGAAACACAGTGGTCAGAAACACAGTGGTCAGAAACACACTAGTCAGAAAGACACTGGTCAGAAACACACTGGTCAGACACACACTGGTCAGAAACACATTGGTCATGAAAATATTGGTCAAAACACAGTGGTCAGGAACACAGTGGTCAGAAACACAGTGGTCAGAAACACCGTGGTCAGAAACACACTGGTCAGAAACAAAGTGGTCAGAAACACCCTGGTCAGAGACACAATGGTCAGAAACACACTGGTCAGAAACACAGTGGTCACAAACACAGTGGTCAGAAACACAGCGGTCAGAAACACCGTGGTCATAAACACACTGGTCAGAAACACAATTCTCAGAAACACAGTGGTCAGCAACACACTGCTCAGAAACACACTTCTCAGAAACACACAGTGGTCCGAAACACAGTTGTCAGAAACACACTGGTCAGAAACACTCTCGTCAGAAACACAGTGGTCGGAAACAGTGGTCAGAAACACACTGGTCAGAAACAAAATGGTCAGAAACACACTGGTCAGAAAGACACTGGTCTGAAACACAGTGGTCAGAAACACGGTGGTCAGAAACACACTGGTTAGAAACAAACTGGTCAGAAATACACTGGTCAGAAACACAGTGGTCAGAAACGCAGTGGTCAGACACACAGTGGTCAGAAACACAGTTCTCAGAAAGACAGTGGTCGGAAACACAGTGGTCAGAGACACAGTGGTTAGAAACACACTGGTCAGACACACACTCGTCAGAAACATATTGGTCATGAAAACAGTGGTCAGAAACACAGTGGTCAGGAACACGGTGGTCAGAAACACAGTGGTCAGAAACACCGTGGTCGGAAACACACTGGTCAGAAACACAGTGGTCAGAAACACCCTGGTCAGAGACACAGTGGTCAGGAACACACTGGTCAGAAACACAGTGGTCAGAAACACAGTGGTCAGAAACACATATATCAGAAACACCGTGGTCAGAAACACACAGGTCAGAAACACAGTTGTCAGAAACACGGTGGTCAGAAACACGCTGCTTAGAAACAAAGTAGTCAGAAACACAGTGGTCAGAAGCATTCTGGTCAGAAACACGATGGTCAGAAACACACTTGTCAGAAACACACTGGTCAGAAACACGCTGATCAGAAACACAGTGGTCAGAAACACAGTGGTCAGAAATACAGTGGTCAAATACACACAGGTCAGAAACACACTGGTCAGAAACACATTGGTTAAAAACAGTGGTCACAAACACACTGGCTATAAACACACTGGTCAGAAACACACTCATCGGAAACACACAGGTCAGAAACACACAGGTCACAAAAACAGCGGTCAGAAAAACTCTGGTCAGAAACACACTGGTCAGAAAAACTGCGGTCACAAACACAGTGGTCAGAAACCCACTGGTCAGAAACACCCTGGTCAGAAACACAGTGGTCAGAAACACACTGGTCAGAAACACACTGGTCAGAAATACAGTGGTCAGAAACACTGTGGTCAGAAACACGCTGGTCGGAAACACACTGGTCAGAAACACACTGGTCAGAAACACGCTGGTCATAAACAAAGTGGTCCGAAACACCGTGGTCAGAAACAGAGTGGTCAGGAACACAGTGGTCAGAATCACAGTGGTCAGACACACACTGGTCAGAAACACAGTGGTCAGAAACACACTGGTCAGAAACACATTGGTCATGAACATAGTGGTCAGAAACACAGTGGTCAGAAACACACTGGTCAGAAACACACTGGTCAGAAACACACTGGTCAGAAACACACTGGTCAGAAACACACTGGTCAGAAACACACTGGTCAGAAACACACTGGTCAGAAACACACTGGTCAGAAACACACTGGTCAGAAACACACTGGTCAGAAACACACTGGTCAGAAACACACTGGTCAGAAACACACTGGTCAGAAACACACTGGTCAGAAACACACTGGTCAGAAACACACTGGTCAGAAACACACTGGTCAGAAACACACTGGTCAGAAACACACTGGTCAGAAACACACTGGTCAGAAACACACTGGTCAGAAACACACTGGTCAGAAACACACTGGTCAGAAACACACTGGTCAGAAACACACTGGTCAGAAACACACTGGTCAGAAACACACTGGTCAGAAACACACTGGTCAGAAACACACTGGTCAGAAACACACTGGTCAGAAACACACTGGTCAGAAACACACTGGTCAGAAACACACTGGTCAGAAACACACTGGTCAGAAACACACTGGTCAGAAACACACTGGTCAGAAACACACTGGTCAGAAACACACTGGTCAGAAACACACTGGTCAGAAACACACTGGTCAGAAACACACTGGTCAGAAACACACTGGTCAGAAACACACTGGTCAGAAACACACTGGTCAGAAACACACTGGTCAGAAACACGCTGGTCAGAAACAAAGTGGTCCGAAACACCGTGGTCAGAAACAGAGTGGTCAGGAACACAGTGGTCAGAATCACAGTGGTCAGACACACACTGGTCAGAAACACAGTGGTCAGAAACACACTGGTCAGAAACACATTGGTCATGAACATAGTGGTCAGAAACACAGTGGTCAGAAACACAGTGGTCAGAAACACAGTGTACATAAACACAGTGGTCGGAAACACACTGGTCAGAAACACAGTGGTCAGAAACACACTGGTCAGAAACGCAGTTGTCAGAAACTGACTGGTCAGAAACACAGTGGGCAGAAACACACTGGTCAGGAACACAGTGGTAAGAAACACACTGGTCAGAAACATAGCGGTCACAAACACAGTGGTCAGAAACACAGTAGTCAGAAACGCATTGGTCAGAAACACAGTGGTCAGAAACACAGTGGTCAGAAACACA
>SZWC01000025.1:868486-879784 GCA_023375785.1 Penium margaritaceum | reverse complement strand
CACCACTCCGCAACCAGTTCGCACCACTCCGCAACCAGTTCGCACCACTCCGCAACCAGTTCGCACCACTCCTCAACCAGTTGGCACCACTCCACAACCAGCTCACACCACTCTGCAACCTGTTCGCGCCACTCCGCAACCAGTTCCCAGCACTCCGCAACCAGTTCGTACCACTCCACAACCAGTTCACACCACTTCGCAACCATTATCCACCACTCTGCAACCAGTTCGCACCACTCCGCAGCCCGTTTGCACCAAACCGGGACTAGTTCGCACCACTTCCCGACTAGTTTGCACCACTCCGCAACCAGTTCGTACCACTCCGCAACCAATTCGCACCACTCCGCAACCAGTTCGCACCACTCCTCAGCCAATTCGCACCACTCCACAACCAGTTCGCACCACTGTGCAAATGGTTCTCACCACTCTGCAAACGCCTTGCACCACTCCGCAACCAGTTGGCACCACTCCAAAACCAGTTCGCGCCATCCCGAAACCAGTTCGCACCACTCCGCAACCAGTTCGCACCACTCCGCAACCAGTTCGCACCACTCCGCAACCAGTTCGCACCACTCCGCAACCAGTTTGCACCACTCTGCAACCAGTTCGCACCACTCCGCAACCCGTTCGCACCACTCCGCAACCAGTTCGCACCACTCTGCAACCAGTTCGCACAACTCCGCAACCAGTTCGCACCACTCCGCAACCAGTTCGCACCACTCCTCAACCCGTTTGCACCACTCCGCAACCAGTTTGCACCACTCCGCAACCAGTTGGCGCTACTCCGCAACCACTTCCCACCACTCTGCAACCAGTTCGTACCACTCCACAACCAGTTCGCACCACTTCGCAACCAGTATCCACCACTCTACAACCAGTTTGCACCACTCCGCAGCCAGTTTGCACCAATCCGGGACCAGTTCGCACCACTTCCCAACTAGTTCGCACCACTCCGCAACCAGTTCGCACCACTCCGCAACCAGTTTGCACCATTCCGCAACCAGTTCGCACCACTCTCAGGCAATTCGCACCACTCCACAACTAGTTCGCACCACTGTGCAAACAGTTCTCACCACTCTGCAACCGCTTTGCACCACTCCGCAACCAGTTTGCACCACTCCAAAACCAGTTCGCGCCATCCCGAAACCAGTTCGCACCACTCCGCAACCTGTTTGCACTGCTCCGCAACCGGTTTGCACCACTCTGCAACCAGTTTGCACCACTCCCCAAACAGTTCGCACCTCTCTGCAACCAGTTCGCACCACTTCGCAATCTGTTTGCACCACTCCGCAACCAGTTCGCACCACTCCGCAACCAGTTCGCACCATTCCGCAACCAGTTCGCACCACTCCGCAACCAGTTCCCATCACTTCACATCCAGTTTGCACCACTCCGCAACCAGTTTGCACCACTCTACAACCAGTTCGCACCACTCCGAAACCAGTTTGCACCACTATGCAACCAGTTCCCACCACTCCGCAACCAGTTGGCACCAGTGCAACCTGTCCATACCACATCTCAACCAGTTTGCACCACTCCGCAGCCAGTTCGCACCACTCCGCAACCAGTTTGTACCACTCCGCAGCCAGTTCGCACCACTCCGCAACCGGTTCACACCAGTCCGGAACCAGTTCACACCACCCCGCAACCAGTTTGCTCCACTCCGCAACCAGTTCGCACCACTCCGCAACCAGTTCCCACCACTCTGCAACCAGTTCGCACCACTCCGCAACTAGTTCGCACCACTCCGCAACCAGTTCGCTCCACTCTGCAACAAGTTTGCACCACTCCGCAACCAGTGGGCATCACTCCGCAACCAGTTCGCACCACTCTCCAACCAGTTTGCACCAATCCGCAACCAGTTCGCACAACTTTGCAACCAGTTTGCACCACTCCGCAGCCAGTTCGCACCACTCCGCAACCGGTTCACACCAGTCCGGAACCAGTTCACACCACCCCGCAACCAGTTTGCTCCACTCCGCAACCAGTTCGCACCACTCTGCAGCCAGTTCGCACCACTCCGCAACCAGTTGCCACCATTCCTCATCCAGTTGGCACCACTCCGCAACCAGTTTGCGCCACTCTATAACCGGTTCGCACCACTCTGCAACCAGTTCGCACCACTACGCAGCCAGTTCGCACCACTCCGCAACCAGTTCGCACCACTGTGCAACCAGTCTGCACCACTCCGCAACCAGTTCGCACCACTCCGCAACCTGTTCGCACCACTTTGCAACCAATTTGCACCACTCCGCAACCAGTTTGCACCACTCCGCAACCAGTTCGCACCCCTCCGCGACCAGTTTGCATCACTCCGCAACCACTTTGCACCACTCCGCAATTAGTTCGCACCACAGAGCAACCCGTTCGCACCACTCCGCATTCAGTCCGTACAACATCTCAACCGGGTTGCACCACTCCGCAACCAGTTCGCAGCACTCCGCAACCAGTTTGCACCACTCTGCAACCTGTTCGCACAACTCCGCAACCAATCCGCACCACTCTGATCCCAGTTCGCACCACTCCGCAACCAGTTCGCACCACTCCGCCACCAGTTCACACCACTCATCAACCAGTTATCACCACCCCGCAACCCTTTGGCACCACTCCGCAACCACTTTGCACCACTCCTCAACCAGTTTGCACCACTCTGCAACCAGTTCCCACGAATCCGCAACCAGTTCGCTCCACTCCGCAACCAGTTCACAGCATTTCGCAACTTGTTCCTATCACTCTAAACCAGTTCGCACCACTCCGCAACCAATTCACACAACTCCGCAACCAGTTCTCACCACTCAGCAACCAGTTCGCACCACTCCACAACCAGTTCGCACCACTCCGCAACCAGTTCCCACCACTCCGCAACCAGTTCGCACCACTCCGCAGCCAGTTCGCACCACTCCTCAACCAGTTCTCACCACTCAGCAACCAGTTCGCACCACTCCGCAACCAGTTCGCACCATTCCGCAACCCGTTTGCACCACTCCGCAACCAGTTCGCTCCACTCCGCAACCAGTTCGCACCAATCCGCAACCAGTTCGCACCACTCCGAAATCCGTTCGCACTACTCCGCAACCAGTTTGCACCACTCCGCAGCCAGTTCGCAACACTCCGCAACCGGTTTGCACCACTCCGCAACTAGTTCGCACCACTGTGCAACCGGTTAGCACCACTACGCAACCGCTTCGCACCACTCCGCAACCAGTTCGCACCACTCTGCAACCAGTTCGCACCACTCCGCAACCAGTTCGCACCACTCCGCAACAAGTTTGCACCACTCCGCAACCAGTTCCAATCACATCACAACCAGTTTGCACCACTCCGCAACCAGTTTGCATCCCTCCGCAACCAGTTCCCACCACTTCGCAGCCAGTTTGCACCACTTCGCAACCAGTTTGCACCACTCCACAACCATTTTGCACCACTCCGCAACCAGTTTGTACCAATCCGCAACCTGTTCGCACCACTCTGCAACTAGTTCCCACCACTCTGCAACCAGTTGGCGCCAGTGCAACCTGTCCATACCACATCTCAACCAGTTTGCACCACTCCGCAGCCAGTTCGCACCACTCCGCAACCGGTTCGCACTACTCCGTAACCAGTTCCCACCAGTATGCAATCAGTTTGCACCACTCCGCAACCAGTTCGCACCACTCGCAACCAGTTCGCACAACTCCGCAACCACTTCGCACCACACCTCAACCAGTTCGCACCACTCCGCAACCCGTTTGCACCACTCCGCAACCAGTTCACACCACTCCACAACCAGTTCGCAGCACTCAACAACCAGTTTGCACCACTCTGCAACCAATCCGCACCACTCTGCAACAAGTTGCACCACTCCGCAACCAGTTCGCACCATTCCGCAACAAGTTAGCACCACTCATCAAGCAGTTCTCACCACTCCGCAACCATTTCGTGCCACTCCGCAACCACTTTGGACCACTCCTCAACCAGTTTGCACCACTCCGCAACCAGTTCACAACACTCCGCAACCAATTCGCACCACTCGGCAACCAGTTCTCACCACTTAGCATCCCCTTCACACCACTCCACAACTAGTTCGCACCACTCCGCAACCAGTTCCCACAACTCCGCAACCAGATCGCACCACTCCGCAACCAGTTTGCACCATTCGGCAACCAGTTCGAACAACTCCGCAACCAGTTTGCACCACTCGGCAACCAGTTCGCACCACTCGGCAACCAGTTCGCACCACTCGGCAACCAGTTCGCACCACTCGGCAACCAGTTCGCACCACTCGGCAACCAGTTCGCACCACTCGGCAACCAGTTCGCACCACTCGGCAACCAGTTCGCACCACTCGGCAACCAGTTCGCACCACTCGGCAACCAGTTCGCACCACTCGGCAACCAGTTCGCACCACTCGGCAACCAGTTCGCACCACTCGGCAACCAGTTCGCACCACTCGGCAACCAGTTCGCACCACTCGGCAACCAGTTCGCACCACTCGGCAACCAGTTCGCACCACTCGGCAACCAGTTCGCACCACTCGGCAACCAGTTCGCACCACTCGGCAACCAGTTCGCACCACTCGGCAACCAGTTCGCACCACTCGGCAACCAGTTCGCACCACTCGGCAACCAGTTCGCACCACTCGGCAACCAGTTCGCACCACTCGGCAACCAGTTCGCACCACTCGGCAACCAGTTCGCACCACTCGGCAACCAGTTCGCACCACTCGGCAACCAGTTCGCACCACTCGGCAACCAGTTCGCACCACTCGGCAACCAGTTCGCACCACTCGGCAACCAGTTCGCACCACTCGGCAACCAGTTCGCACCACTCGGCAACCAGTTCGCACCACTCGGCAACCAGTTCGCACCACTCGGCAACCAGTTCGCACCACTCGGCAACCAGTTCGCACCACTCGGCAACCAGTTCGCACCACTCGGCAACCAGTTCGCACCACTCGGCAACCAGTTCGCACCACTCGGCAACCAGTTCGCACCACTCGGCAACCAGTTCGCACCACTCGGCAACCAGTTCGCACCACTCGGCAACCAGTTCGCACCACTCGGCAACCAGTTCGCACCACTCGGCAACCAGTTCGCACCACTCGGCAACCAGTTCGCACCACTCGGCAACCAGTTCGCACCACTCGGCAACCAGTTCGCACCACTCGGCAACCAGTTCGCACCACTCGGCAACCAGTTCGCACCACTCGGCAACCAGTTCGCACCACTCGGCAACCAGTTCGCACCACTCGGCAACCAGTTCGCACCACTCGGCAACCAGTTCGCACCACTCGGCAACCAGTTCGCACCACTCGGCAACCAGTTCGCACCACTCGGCAACCAGTTCGCACCACTCGGCAACCAGTTCGCACCACTCGGCAACCAGTTCGCACCACTCGGCAACCAGTTCGCACCACTCGGCAACCAGTTCGCACCACTCGGCAACCAGTTCGCACCACTCGGCAACCAGTTCGCACCACTCGGCAACCAGTTCGCACCACTCGGCAACCAGTTCGCACCACTCGGCAACCAGTTCGCACCACTCGGCAACCAGTTCGCACCACTCGGCAACCAGTTCGCACCACTCGGCAACCAGTTCGCACCACTCGGCAACCAGTTCGCACCACTCGGCAACCAGTTCGCACCACTCGGCAACCAGTTCGCACCACTCGGCAACCAGTTCGCACCACTCGGCAACCAGTTCGCACCACTCGGCAACCAGTTCGCACCACTCGGCAACCAGTTCGCACCACTCGGCAACCAGTTCGCACCACTCGGCAACCAGTTCGCACCACTCGGCAACCAGTTCGCACCACTCGGCAACCAGTTCGCACCACTCGGCAACCAGTTCGCACCACTCGGCAACCAGTTCGCACCACTCGGCAACCAGTTCGCACCACTCGGCAACCAGTTCGCACCACTCGGCAACCAGTTCGCACCACTCGGCAACCAGTTCGCACCACTCGGCAACCAGTTCGCACCACTCGGCAACCAGTTCGCACCACTCGGCAACCAGTTCGCACCACTCGGCAACCAGTTCGCACCACTCGGCAACCAGTTCGCACCACTCGGCAACCAGTTCGCACCACTCGGCAACCAGTTCGCACCACTCGGCAACCAGTTCGCACCACTCGGCAACCAGTTCGCACCACTCGGCAACCAGTTCGCACCACTCGGCAACCAGTTCGCACCACTCGGCAACCAGTTCGCACCACTCGGCAACCAGTTCGCACCACTCGGCAACCAGTTCGCACCACTCGGCAACCAGTTCGCACCACTCGGCAACCAGTTCGCACCACTCGGCAACCAGTTCGCACCACTCGGCAACCAGTTCGCACCACTCGGCAACCAGTTCGCACCACTCGGCAACCAGTTCGCACCACTCGGCAACCAGTTCGCACCACTCGGCAACCAGTTCGCACCACTCGGCAACCAGTTCGCACCACTCGGCAACCAGTTCGCACCACTCGGCAACCAGTTCGCACCACTCGGCAACCAGTTCGCACCACTCGGCAACCAGTTCGCACCACTCGGCAACCAGTTCGCACCACTCGGCAACCAGTTCGCACCACTCGGCAACCAGTTCGCACCACTCGGCAACCAGTTCGCACCACTCGGCAACCAGTTCGCACCACTCGGCAACCAGTTCGCACCACTCGGCAACCAGTTCGCACCACTCGGCAACCAGTTCGCACCACTCGGCAACCAGTTCGCACCACTCGGCAACCAGTTCGCACCACTCGGCAACCAGTTCGCACCACTCGGCAACCAGTTCGCACCACTCGGCAACCAGTTCGCACCACTCGGCAACCAGTTCGCACCACTCGGCAACCAGTTCGCACCACTCGGCAACCAGTTCGCACCACTCGGCAACCAGTTCGCACCACTCGGCAACCAGTTCGCACCACTCGGCAACCAGTTCGCACCACTCGGCAACCAGTTCGCACCACTCGGCAACCAGTTCGCACCACTCGGCAACCAGTTCGCACCACTCGGCAACCAGTTCGCACCACTCGGCAACCAGTTCGCACCACTCGGCAACCAGTTCGCACCACTCGGCAACCAGTTCGCACCACTCGGCAACCAGTTCGCACCACTCGGCAACCAGTTCGCACCACTCGGCAACCAGTTCGCACCACTCGGCAACCAGTTCGCACCACTCGGCAACCAGTTCGCACCACTCGGCAACCAGTTCGCACCACTCGGCAACCAGTTCGCACCACTCGGCAACCAGTTCGCACCACTCGGCAACCAGTTCGCACCACTCGGCAACCAGTTCGCACCACTCGGCAACCAGTTCGCACCACTCGGCAACCAGTTCGCACCACTCGGCAACCAGTTCGCACCACTCGGCAACCAGTTCGCACCACTCGGCAACCAGTTCGCACCACTCGGCAACCAGTTCGCACCACTCGGCAACCAGTTCGCACCACTCGGCAACCAGTTCGCACCACTCGGCAACCAGTTCGCACCACTCGGCAACCAGTTCGCACCACTCGGCAACCAGTTCGCACCACTCGGCAACCAGTTCGCACCACTCGGCAACCAGTTCGCACCACTCGGCAACCAGTTCGCACCACTCGGCAACCAGTTCGCACCACTCGGCAACCAGTTCGCACCACTCGGCAACCAGTTCGCACCACTCGGCAACCAGTTCGCACCACTCGGCAACCAGTTCGCACCACTCGGCAACCAGTTCGCACCACTCGGCAACCAGTTCGCACCACTCGGCAACCAGTTCGCACCACTCGGCAACCAGTTCGCACCACTCGGCAACCAGTTCGCACCACTCGGCAACCAGTTCGCACCACTCGGCAACCAGTTCGCACCACTCGGCAACCAGTTCGCACCACTCGGCAACCAGTTCGCACCACTCGGCAACCAGTTCGCACCACTCGGCAACCAGTTCGCACCACTCGGCAACCAGTTCGCACCACTCGGCAACCAGTTCGCACCACTCGGCAACCAGTTCGCACCACTCGGCAACCAGTTCGCACCACTCGGCAACCAGTTCGCACCACTCGGCAACCAGTTCGCACCACTCGGCAACCAGTTCGCACCACTCGGCAACCAGTTCGCACCACTCGGCAACCAGTTCGCACCACTCGGCAACCAGTTCGCACCACTCGGCAACCAGTTCGCACCACTCGGCAACCAGTTCGCACCACTCGGCAACCAGTTCGCACCACTCGGCAACCAGTTCGCACCACTCGGCAACCAGTTCGCACCACTCGGCAACCAGTTCGCACCACTCGGCAACCAGTTCGCACCACTCGGCAACCAGTTCGCACCACTCGGCAACCAGTTCGCACCACTCGGCAACCAGTTCGCACCACTCGGCAACCAGTTCGCACCACTCGGCAACCAGTTCGCACCACTCGGCAACCAGTTCGCACCACTCGGCAACCAGTTCGCACCACTCGGCAACCAGTTCGCACCACTCGGCAACCAGTTCGCACCACTCGGCAACCAGTTCGCACCACTCGGCAACCAGTTCGCACCACTCGGCAACCAGTTCGCACCACTCGGCAACCAGTTCGCACCACTCGGCAACCAGTTCGCACCACTCGGCAACCAGTTCGCACCACTCGGCAACCAGTTCGCACCACTCGGCAACCAGTTCGCACCACTCGGCAACCAGTTCGCACCACTCGGCAACCAGTTCGCACCACTCGGCAACCAGTTCGCACCACTCGGCAACCAGTTCGCACCACTCGGCAACCAGTTCGCACCACTCGGCAACCAGTTCGCACCACTCGGCAACCAGTTCGCACCACTCCGCAACCAGTTCGCACCACTCCGCAACCAGTTCGCACCACTCCGCAACCAGATCCCATCACTTCACAAACAGTTTGCACCACTCCGCAACCAGTTTGCAATTCTCTGCAACCAGTTCGCACCACTCTGCAACCAGTTCGTACCAATCCCCAACCAGTTCGCACCACTCTGCAACGAGTTTGCATCAATATGCAACCAGTTTGCACCACTTTTCAACCAGTTTGCACCACTCCGTAACCAGCTCGCACCACTATGCAACCAGTTTGTACCACTTTGCAACCAGTTAGCACCACTCTGCAACCAGTTTGCACCACTCCGCAGCTAGTTCGCACCACACCTCAACCAGTTTGCACCACTCCGCAACCAGTTCGCACCACTCTGCAACCGGTTCGCACCACTCGGAACCCAGTTCGCACAACTCCGCAACCAGGTCGCACCACTCCGCAACCAGTTTGCACAACTCCGCAACCAGTTTGCACAACTCCGCAACAAGTTCGCACCAGCCTTCAGCCAGTTTGCACCACTCCGCAACCAGTTCGCACCACTCTACAACCGGTTCCCACCACTCTGCAACCGCTTCGCACCACTCCGCAACCAGTTCGCACCACTCCGCAACCAGTTCGCACCGCTCCGCAACCAGTGCGCACCACTCTGCAACCAGTTCGCACCACTCCGCAACCAGTATGCACCACTCCGCAACCAGTTCTCACCACTCCGCAGCCAGTTCGCAGCACTCTGGGACCAGTTCGAACCACTCCCCAACTATTTCGCACCACTCCGCAACCAGTTTGCACCACTCCGCAACCAGTTTGCACCACTCCGCAACCAGTTCGCACCAATCCGCACCCAGTTCTCACCAATCCGCAATCAGTTCGCACTATTTCGCAACCAGTTCGCACGACTCCTCAGCCAGTTCGCACCACTCCGCAACCAGTTCGCACCACTGTGCAACCGGTTCGCACCACTCTGCAACCGCTTCGCATCACTCCGCAACCAGTTCCCATCACTTCACAACCAGTTTGCACCACTTCGCAACCAGTTTGCACCCCTCCGCAACCAGTTCGCACTACTCCGCAACCAGTTCGCACCACTCCGCAACCAGTTTGCACCACTACGCAACCATTTCCCACCACTCCGCAACCAGTTCGTACCAATCCGCAACCAGTTCGCACCACTCCGCAACCAGTTTGTATCAATCTGCAACCTGTTTGCACCACTCCGCAACCAGTTTGCACCACTCCGCAACCGGTTTGCACCACTCCGTAACCAGTTCGCACCATTATACAACCAGTTCGCACCACTCCGCAACCAGTTCGCACCACTCGCAATCAGTTTGCACCACTATGCAACCAGTTCGCACCACACCTCAACCAGTTCGCACCACTCCGCAACCAGTTCGCACCACTCTGCAACCAGTTCGCACCACACCTCAACCAGTTCGCACCACTCCGCAACCAGTTCGCACCACTCTGCAGCCGGTTCGCACCACTCCAAACCCAGTTTGCACAACTCCGCAACCAGGTCGAACCACTCCGCAACCAGTTCGCACCACTCAACAACCAGTTTGCACCACTCCGCAACCAGTTCGCACCACTCCGCAGCCAGTTTGCACCACTCCGCAACCAGTTTGCACCACTCCGCAACCAGTTTGCACCACTCCGCAACCAGTTCGCACCAATCCGCACCCAGTTCCCACCAATCGGGATCCAGTTTGAACTACTCCACAACCAGTTCCCACAACTCCGCAACCAGTTCACACAACTCTCTAGCCAGTTCGCACCACTCTGCAACCCGTTCACACCACTCTGCAACCGGTTTGCACCACTCGACAACCAATCTGCACCATTCCGCAACCAGTGCGCACCACTCCGCAACCAGTTCGCACCATTCCGCAACCAGTTTGCACCACTCTGCAACCAGTTTGCACCACACTGCAACCAGTTTGCACCACTTTGCAACCAGTTTGCACCACTCCGTAACCAATTTACACCACTCCGCAACCAGTTCGCACCACTCCGCAACCAGTTTGCACCACTCCGTAACCAATTTACACCACTGCGCAACCAGTTCGCACCACTCTGCAACCAGTTTGCACCACTCCGCAACCAGTTCGCACCACTCCGCAACCAGTTCCCACCACTTCGCAACCAGTTTGGACCACTCCGCAGTCAGTTGGCACCATTCCGCAACCAGTTCGCACCACTCCGCAACCCGTTTGCACCACTCCGCACCCAGTCCGTACCACATCTCAACCAGTTCCCACCACTCCGCAGCCAGTTCGCACCACTCCGCAACCAGCTTGTACCACTCCACAATCAGTTCGCACCACTCCTCAACCAGTTCGCACCACTCCACAACCAGTTTGAACGACTCCGCAACCAGTTCGCACCATTCCGCAACCAGTTCGCACCACTCCGCAACCCGTTCGCACCACTTTGCAACCAGTTCCCACCATTCGGCAACCAGTGCGCACCACTCCGCAACCAGTTTGCACCACTCCGCAACCAGTTCGCACCACTCCGCAACAAGTTCGCACCACTCC
>SZWC01000025.1:839473-855620 GCA_023375785.1 Penium margaritaceum | reverse complement strand
CGCAACCAGTTCGGACCGCTCCGCAACCAGTTCGCACAACTCCGCAACCAGTCCGCTCCACCCCGCAACCAGTTCGCACAACTCCGCAACCAGTTCGCACCACTCTGCAACCAGTTTGCACCACTCTGCAACCGGTTCGCACCATTCTGGAACCAGTTCGCTCCAATCCGCAACAAGTTTGCACCACCCCGCAACCAGTTTGGACCACTCCGCAACCAGTTTGGACCAATCTGCAACCAGTTCCCACCACTCCGCAACCAGGTCGCACGACTTTGCAACCAGTTTGCACCACTCCGAACCAGTTTGCACCACTGCACAACCAGTTCGCACCTCTCTGCAACCAGTTTGCGCCACCCCGGAACCAGTTCGTACCACTCCGCAACCAGTTCGCACCACTCCGCTACCCGTTCGCACCACTTTACAACCAGTCCGTACCACATCTCAACCAGTTCGCGCCACTCCGCAGCGAGTTCGCATCACTCCGCAACCAGTTTGTACCACTCCGCAACCAGTTCGCACCACTCCTCAACCAGTTCGCACCACTCCGCAACCAGTTCGAACCACTCGGCCACCAGTTCGCACCACTCCGCAACCAGTTCGCACCACTCCGTAACCAGTTTTTACACTCCGCAACCAGTTCGCACCACGCCGCAACCAGTTCGCACCACTCCGCAACCAGGTTACACCACTCTGCAAGCAGTTCCCACCACTCGGCAACCAGTTTCCACAACTCCGCAACCAGTTCGCACCACTCTGCAACCAGTTCTCACAACTTTGCAACCAGTTTTCACCACTCGGCAACCAGTTCGCACCACTCGGCAACCAGTTCGCACCTCTCCGCAACCAGTTTGTACCACTCCACAACCAGTTCCAACTACTCTGCAACCGGTTCCCACCACTCTGCAACCAGTTCGCACCACTCCGCAACCAGTTTGCACCACTCCGCAACCAGTTCGCACCACTCCGCAACCAGTGCGCACCACTCTGCAACCAGTTCGTACCACTCGGCGACCAGTTTGCACCACTCTGCAACCAGTTCGCACCACACTCAACCCGTTTACACCACTCCGCAACCAGTTCGCACCACTCCGAAACCAGTTTGCACCACTCCGCAACCAGTTTGTACCACTCCACAACCAGTTCGCACCACTCCGCAACCAGTTCGCACCAATCCGCAACCAGTTCCCACCACTTCGCAACTAGATTGCACCACTCCGCAACCAGTTTGCACCACTCCGCAACCAGTTCGCATTACTCCGCAACCCGTTTGCACCACTCCGCATCCACTCCGTACCACATTTCAACCAGTTCGCACCACTCCGCAACCAGTGCGCACCACTCAACAACCCGTTCGCACCAACCCGCAACCAGTTCGCACCACTCCGCAAGCAGTTCGCACCACTCCACAACCAGTTCGCACCACTCCGCAACCAGTGCGCACCACTCAACAACCCGTTCGCACCAACCCGCAACCAGTTCGCACCACTCCGCAAGCAGTTCGCACCACTCCACAACCAGTTCGCACCACTCCGCAACCAGTGCGCACCACTCAACAACCCGTTCGCACCAACCCGCAACCAGTTCGCACCACTCCGCAAGCAGTTCGCACCACTCCACAACCAGTTCGCACCACTCCGCAACCAGTGCGCACCACTCAACAACCCGTTCGCACCAACCCGCAACCAGTTCGCACCACTCCGCAAGCAGTTCGCACCACTCCACAACCAGTTCGCACCACTCCGCAACCAGTGCGCACCACTCAACAACCCGTTCGCACCAACCCGCAACCAGTTCGCACCACTCCGCAAGCAGTTCGCACCACTCCACAACCAGTTCGCACCACTCCGCAACCAGTGCGCACCACTCAACAACCCGTTCGCACCAACCCGCAACCAGTTCGCACCACTCCGCAAGCAGTTCGCACCACTCCACAACCAGTTCGCACCACTCCGCAACCAGTGCGCACCACTCAACAACCCGTTCGCACCAACCCGCAACCAGTTCGCACCACTCCGCAAGCAGTTCGCACCACTCCACAACCAGTTCGCACCACTCCGCAACCAGTGCGCACCACTCAACAACCCGTTCGCACCAACCCGCAACCAGTTCGCACCACTCCGCAAGCAGTTCGCACCACTCCACAACCAGTTCGCACCACTCCGCAACCAGTGCGCACCACTCAACAACCCGTTCGCACCAACCCGCAACCAGTTCGCACCACTCCGCAAGCAGTTCGCACCACTCCACAACCAGTTCGCACCACTCCGCAACCAGTGCGCACCACTCAACAACCCGTTCGCACCAACCCGCAACCAGTTCGCACCACTCCGCAAGCAGTTCGCACCACTCCACAACCAGTTCGCACCACTCCGCAACCAGTGCGCACCACTCAACAACCCGTTCGCACCAACCCGCAACCAGTTCGCACCACTCCGCAAGCAGTTCGCACCACTCCACAACCAGTTCGCACCACTCCGCAACCAGTGCGCACCACTCAACAACCCGTTCGCACCAACCCGCAACCAGTTCGCACCACTCCGCAAGCAGTTCGCACCACTCCACAACCAGTTCGCACCACTCCGCAACCAGTGCGCACCACTCAACAACCCGTTCGCACCAACCCGCAACCAGTTCGCACCACTCCGCAACCAGTTCGCACCACTCTGCAACCAGTTCGCACCAC
This sequence comes from Penium margaritaceum, assembly GCA_023375785.1. NCBI lineage: Eukaryota > Viridiplantae > Streptophyta > Zygnematophyceae > Desmidiales > Peniaceae > Penium > Penium margaritaceum. The sequence continues at coordinate 852,937 of SZWC01000025.1, read as the reverse complement.
TCCGTAACCAGTTCGCACCAGTCCGCAACCAGTTGGCATCACTCCGCAACCGATTCGCACCACTCTGCAACCAGTTTGCACCACTCCGCAACCATTTCGCACCACTCCACACCCAGTTCGCACCACTCCACAACCAGTTCGCACCACTCCGCAACCAGTGTGAACCATTCCGCAACCAGTTTGCATCACTCCTCAACCCGTTTGCACCACCCAGCAACCAGTTCGAACCACTCCGCAACTAGTTTGCAGCACTTCGCAACTAGTTCCCTCCACTCCGCAACCAGTTCGCACCAGTCGGCACCCTGTTCGTACCACTCCGCGACCAGTTTGCACCACTCCGCAACCAGTTTGCACCACTCCGCAACCAGTTTGCACAACTCCGCAACTAGTTCGCACCACTCTGCAACCAGATCGTACCACTCCGCAACCAGTTCGCATCACTCCACAACCAGTTCGCACCATTCCTCAACCAGTTTGCACCACTCTGCAACCAGTTCGCACCACTCTGGAACCAGTTCGCACCAATCCGCAACAAGTTTGCACCACCTCGCAACCAGTTTGAACCACTCCGCAACCAGTTTGGACCAATCCGCAACCAGTTCCCACCTCTCCGCAACCAGTTCGCACGAATTTGCAACCAATTTGCACCACTCCGCAACCAGTTTGCACCACTGCGCAACCAGTCCACACCTCTCTGCAACCAGTTTGCGCCACCCCGGAACCAGTTCGTACCACTGGGCAACCAGTTCGCACCACTCCGCTACCCGTTCGCACCATTTTGCAACCCGTCCGTACCACATCTCAACCAGTTCGCGCCACTCCGCAGCGAGTTCGCACCACTCCGCAACCAGTTTGCGCCACCCCGGAACCAGTTCGTACCACTGGGCAACCAGTTCGCACCACTCCGCTACCCGTTCGCACCATTTTGCAACCCGTCCGTACCACATCTCAACCAGTTCGCGCCACTCCGCAGCGAGTTCGCACCACTCCGCAACCAGTTTGTACCACTCCGCAACCAGTTCGCACCACTCCTCAACCAGTTCGCACCACTCCGCAACCAGTTAGAACTACTCCGCAACCAGTTTGCACCACTCCAAAACCGGAACCAGTTTGCGCCACCCCGGAACCAGTTCGTACCACTGGGCAACCAGTTCGCACCACTCCGCTACCCGTTCGCACCATTTTGCAACCCGTCCGTACCACATCTCAACCAGTTCGCGCCACTCCGCAGCGAGTTCGCACCACTCCGCAACCAGTTTGCACCACTCCGCAACCAGTTCGCACCACTCTGCAACCGGTTTGCACCACTTCACAAACAGTTCCCACCACTCGGCAACCAGTTCGCACAACTCCGCAACGAGTTCGCACCACTCCGCAACCAGTTCCCACATCTTTGCAACCAGTTTTCACCACTCGGCAACCAGTTCGCACCACTCAGCAACCAGTTCGCACAACACTGCAACCAGTTCGCACCAATCCGAAACCAGTTCGCACCACCCGCAGCCAGTTCGCACCACTCCGTAACCAGTTTGCACCACTCCGCAACCAGTTCGCACCACTCTGCAACCGGTTCCCACCACTCTGCAACCGCTTCGCACCACTCCGCAACCAGTTCGCACCACTCCGCAACCAGTTCGCACCACTCCGCAACCAGTGCGCACCACTCTGCAACCAGTTCGCACCACTCCGTGACCAGTTTGCACGACTCTGCAACCAGTTCGCACCACACTCAACCCGTTTGCACCACTCCGCAACCAGTTCGTACCACTCCACAACCAGTTCGCACCACTCCGCAACCAGTGTGCACCATTCCGCAACCAGTTCGCACCACTCCGCAACTAGTTCACACCACTCCGAAACCAGATCGTACCACTCCGCAACCAGTTCGCAACACTCCGCAACCAGCTCGCACCACTCTGCAACCAGTTTGCACCACTCTGCAACCAGTTCGCACCACTCTGCAACCGGTTCGCACCACTCTGCAACCGCTTCGCACCACTCCGCAACCAGTTGGCACCACTCCGCAACCGATTCGCACCACTCTGCAACCAGTTTGCACCACTCTGCAACCAGTTCGCACCACTCTGCAACCGGTTCGCACCACTCTGCAACCGCTTCGCACCACTCCGCAACCAGTTGGCACCACTCCGCAACCGATTCGCACCACTCTGCAACCAGTTTGCACCACTCTGCAACCAGTTCGCACCACTCTGCAACCGGTTCGCACCACTCTGCAACCGCTTCGCACCACTCCGCAACCAGTTGGCACCACTCCGCAACCGATTCGCACCACTCTGCAACCAGTTTGCACCACTCTGCAACCAGTTCGCACCACTCTGCAACCGGTTCGCACCACTCTGCAACCGCTTCGCACCACTCCGCAACCAGTTGGCACCACTCCGCAACCGATTCGCACCACTCTGCAACCAGTTTGCACCACTCTGCAACCAGTTCGCACCACTCTGCAACCGGTTCGCACCACTCTGCAACCGCTTCGCACCACTCCGCAACCAGTTGGCACCACTCCGCAACCGATTCGCACCACTCTGCAACCAGTTTGCACCACTCTGCAACCAGTTCGCACCACTCTGCAACCGGTTCGCACCACTCTGCAACCGCTTCGCACCACTCCGCAACCAGTTGGCACCACTCCGCAACCGATTCGCACCACTCTGCAACCAGTTTGCACCACTCTGCAACCAGTTCGCACCACTCTGCAACCGGTTCGCACCACTCTGCAACCGCTTCGCACCACTCCGCAACCAGTTGGCACCACTCCGCAACCGATTCGCACCACTCTGCAACCAGTTTGCACCACTCTGCAACCAGTTCGCACCACTCTGCAACCGGTTCGCACCACTCTGCAACCGCTTCGCACCACTCCGCAACCAGTTGGCACCACTCCGCAACCGATTCGCACCACTCTGCAACCAGTTTGCACCACTCTGCAACCAGTTCGCACCACTCTGCAACCGGTTCGCACCACTCTGCAACCGCTTCGCACCACTCCGCAACCAGTTGGCACCACTCCGCAACCGATTCGCACCACTCTGCAACCAGTTTGCACCACTCTGCAACCAGTTCGCACCACTCTGCAACCGGTTCGCACCACTCTGCAACCGCTTCGCACCACTCCGCAACCAGTTGGCACCACTCCGCAACCGATTCGCACCACTCTGCAACCAGTTTGCACCACTCTGCAACCAGTTCGCACCACTCTGCAACCGGTTCGCACCACTCTGCAACCGCTTCGCACCACTCCGCAACCAGTTGGCACCACTCCGCAACCGATTCGCACCACTCTGCAACCAGTTTGCACCACTCTGCAACCAGTTCGCACCACTCTGCAACCGGTTCGCACCACTCTGCAACCGCTTCGCACCACTCCGCAACCAGTTGGCACCACTCCGCAACCGATTCGCACCACTCTGCAACCAGTTCGCACCACTCTGCAACCAGTTCGCATCACTCCGCAACCAGTTCGCACCACTCCGCAACCAGTTCGCACCACTCTGCCACCAGTTTGCACCACTCTGCAACCAGTTCGCACCACTCCGCAACCAGTTTGCACCACTCCGCAACCAGTTTGCACCACTCCGGAACCAGTGCGCACCACTCCATAACCAGTTCGAACCAGTCCGCAACCAGTTCGCACCACTCCGCAACCAATTCGCACCACTCTCGAACCAGTTGGCACCACTCTGCAGCCAGTTCGCACTACTCCACAACCAGTTCGCACCACTCCGCAGCCAGTTCGCACCACTTTGCAACCAGTTTGCACCACTCGTCATCCGCACCACTCCTTAACCAGTTCGCACAACTCCGCAACCAGTTCGCACCACTCCGCAAGCAGTTCGCACCACTCCGTAACCAGTTCGCACCAGTCCGCAACCAGTTCGCACCACTCTGCAGCCAGTTCGCACTACTCCACAACCAGTTCGCACCACTCCGTAACCAGTTCGCACCAGTCCGCAACCAGTTCGCACCACTCTGCAGCCAGTTCGCACTACTCCACAACCAGTTCGCACCACTCCGTAACCAGTTCGCACCAGTCCGCAACCAGTTCGCACCACTCTGCAGCCAGTTCGCACTACTCCACAACCAGTTCGCACCACTCCGTAACCAGTTCGCACCAGTCCGCAACCAGTTCGCACCACTCTGCAGCCAGTTCGCACTACTCCACAACCAGTTCGCACCACTCCGTAACCAGTTCGCACCAGTCCGCAACCAGTTCGCACCACTCTGCAGCCAGTTCGCACTACTCCACAACCAGTTCGCACCACTCCGTAACCAGTTCGCACCAGTCCGCAACCAGTTCGCACCACTCTGCAGCCAGTTCGCACTACTCCACAACCAGTTCGCACCACTCCGTAACCAGTTCGCACCAGTCCGCAACCAGTTCGCACCACTCTGCAGCCAGTTCGCACTACTCCACAACCAGTTCGCACCACTCCGTAACCAGTTCGCACCAGTCCGCAACCAGTTCGCACCACTCTGCAGCCAGTTCGCACTACTCCACAACCAGTTCGCACCACTCCGTAACCAGTTCGCACCAGTCCGCAACCAGTTCGCACCACTCTGCAGCCAGTTCGCACTACTCCACAACCAGTTCGCACCACTCCGTAACCAGTTCGCACCAGTCCGCAACCAGTTCGCACCACTCTGCAGCCAGTTCGCACTACTCCACAACCAGTTCGCACCACTCCGTAACCAGTTCGCACCAGTCCGCAACCAGTTCGCACCACTCTGCAGCCAGTTCGCACTACTCCACAACCAGTTCGCACCACTCCGTAACCAGTTCGCACCAGTCCGCAACCAGTTCGCACCACTCTGCAGCCAGTTCGCACTACTCCACAACCAGTTCGCACCACTCCGTAACCAGTTCGCACCAGTCCGCAACCAGTTCGCACCACTCTGCAGCCAGTTCGCACTACTCCACAACCAGTTCGCACCACTCCGTAACCAGTTCGCACCAGTCCGCAACCAGTTCGCACCACTCTGCAGCCAGTTCGCACTACTCCACAACCAGTTCGCACCACTCCGTAACCAGTTCGCACCAGTCCGCAACCAGTTCGCACCACTCTGCAGCCAGTTCGCACTACTCCACAACCAGTTCGCACCACTCCGTAACCAGTTCGCACCAGTCCGCAACCAGTTCGCACCACTCTGCAGCCAGTTCGCACTACTCCACAACCAGTTCGCACCACTCCGTAACCAGTTCGCACCAGTCCGCAACCAGTTCGCACCACTCTGCAGCCAGTTCGCACTACTCCACAACCAGTTCGCACCACTCCGTAACCAGTTCGCACCAGTCCGCAACCAGTTCGCACCACTCTGCAGCCAGTTCGCACTACTCCACAACCAGTTCGCACCACTCCGTAACCAGTTCGCACCAGTCCGCAACCAGTTCGCACCACTCTGCAGCCAGTTCGCACTACTCCACAACCAGTTCGCACCACTCCGTAACCAGTTCGCACCAGTCCGCAACCAGTTCGCACCACTCTGCAGCCAGTTCGCACTACTCCACAACCAGTTCGCACCACTCCGTAACCAGTTCGCACCAGTCCGCAACCAGTTCGCACCACTCTGCAGCCAGTTCGCACTACTCCACAACCAGTTCGCACCACTCCGTAACCAGTTCGCACCAGTCCGCAACCAGTTCGCACCACTCTGCAGCCAGTTCGCACTACTCCACAACCAGTTCGCACCACTCCGTAACCAGTTTGCACCACTCCGCAACCAGTTTGCACCACTACGCAACCAGTTCGCACCACTCCGTCACCAGTTCGCATCAGTCCGCAACCAGTTCGCACCACTCCTCAACCAATTGGCACCACTCTCCAACCAGTTCGCACCACTCCGCAACCAGTTCGCACAACTCCGCAACCAGTTCACACCACTCTGCAACCAGTTCGCACCACTCTGCAACCGGTTCGCACCACTCTGGAACCAGTTCGCACCAATCCGCAACAAGTTTGCACCACCCCGCAACAAGTTTGGACCACTCTGCAACCAGTTTGGACCAATCCGCAACCAGTTCCTACCACTCCGCAACCAGTTCGCACGATTTTGCAACCAGTTTGCACCACTCCGTAACCAGTTTGCACCAGTGCGCAACCAGTTTGCACCTCTGTGCAACCAGTTTGCGCCACCCCGGAACCAGTTCGTACCACTCCGCAACCAGTTCGTACCACTCCGCAACCAGTTCGTACCACTCCGCAACCAGTTCGTACCACTCCGCAACCAGTTCGTACCACTCCGCAACCAGTTCGTACCACTCCGCAACCAGTTCGTACCACTCCGCAACCAGTTCGTACCACTCCGCAACCAGTTCGTACCACTCCGCAACCAGTTCGTACCACTCCGCAACCAGTTCGTACCACTCCGCAACCAGTTCGTACCACTCCGCAACCAGTTCGTACCACTCCGCAACCAGTTCGTACCACTCCGCAACCAGTTCGTACCACTCCGCAACCAGTTCGTACCACTCCGCAACCAGTTCGTACCACTCCGCAACCAGTTCGTACCACTCCGCAACCAGTTCGTACCACTCCGCAACCAGTTCGTACCACTCCGCAACCAGTTCGTACCACTCCGCAACCAGTTCGTACCACTCCGCAACCAGTTCGTACCACTCCGCAACCAGTTCGTACCACTCCGCAACCAGTTCGTACCACTCCGCAACCAGTTCGTACCACTCCGCAACCAGTTCGTACCACTCCGCAACCAGTTCGTACCACTCCGCAACCAGTTCGTACCACTCCGCAACCAGTTCGTACCACTCCGCAACCAGTTCGTACCACTCCGCAACCAGTTCGTACCACTCCGCAACCAGTTCGTACCACTCCGCAACCAGTTCGTACCACTCCGCAACCAGTTCGTACCACTCCGCAACCAGTTCGTACCACTCCGCAACCAGTTCGCACCACTCCGCAACCAGTTTGAACCACTCCGCAACCAGTTCGCACCACTCCGCAACCAGTTCGCACCACTCCGCAACCAGTTCGCACCACTCCGCAACCAGTTTGGACCACTCCGCAACTAGTTCGCACCACTCCGCAACCAGTTCGCACCACTTCGCAACCAGTTTGCACTATTCCGCAGCCAGTTTGCACCACTGCGCAACCAGTTCGCACCACTCCGCAACCAGTTTAAACCACTCGGCAACCAGTTTGTACCACTCCACAACCAGTTGATGCTCCCAGTTTTCCCGCTTTCTTGTTCTTCTCCGCGGATGATCCGGCTTCGCGCCGATCCGCGGAACACGCACTCTACCGCTACTGCTACCCCTCGTACTCAAAGAGACAGCAACCGTTATCCGCGGGTCACAACCTTGGAGTGTCGACGCAGATGCCTCACCGGTGAGTGACGTCCGCGGTCCACTTCTTGCCACACGGAAGTCCACCACCTCGTGGTGTTCGGCTCCTCTCCGCGGAAGCCTCGTTCCGCGGACGTGTGCAAGCAAGGGACCGCCAGCAGCTTCCTCCACTCGGACTCTTGGCTCTTCACGCGCTTAACTCCTAGATCCGCGGACCACTCTCCGTGGGCAATAGAGGGTTGGAGAGCAGAGGGCGGGACACAGGAAATGAGAACAGGCAAAGGACTTTTATAAAGCTGATTGCGGAGTACACAGAATGCTCTCGAATGCAAGCAAGTCTGAGTTGCACTTGTGCTACTGCCAGTCAGGCCTTTTTCTACTTGGGACTCCGCACAGCGTAACTACACACCGTCGATCTCATCCCTCTCACACTGACCTACTTCCTCTANGAAATGAGAACAGGCAAAGGACTTTTATAAAGCTGATTGCGGAGTACACAGAATGCTCTCGAATGCAAGCAAGTCTGAGTTGCACTTGTGCTACTGCCAGTCAGGCCTTTTTCTACTTGGGACTCCGCACAGCGTAACTACACACTGTCGGTCTCATCCCTCTCACACTGACCTACTTCCTCTACTTGGACTCCTTTGCAGTGTGGCTATGCACCACGGGTCTTGTCCTCATACACACATACTATCTGGTCACTTTTCTTCATCCGCAGCTCGTGCATGCGGTTCTTCGTATTTTTCCTTGAATCTTCCATCTCCGCGATGTGCCCTCCCATCTCTCCTGGATTGCCGCTGTCAGTCCTGTGTTTTGATTGGTCGCGCTCCTGCCACCGTTCTCCTGTCGCTTGGTTTGGTCGGCGGATGTCTTGCACGTCCGATGTTCTAGCTTCCTTCTCCCCCTTCCATTATTCAGCTTCTGTTCCCTTTCCACCAAGATCCTTCGCGCCGGGCCATCCTTCCCGCTACCGCCACCGGACTTCCGCGCCAACCCATGCTCTACCGCAACCTTGGTGCGGGAGCCAGCTTTCCGCGCGTGTCCTTCCGTGCTTGTTGCTCCTGGCAGGGTCTTGTCCGCGGATCTACTGATCCGCGGAATTGGCTTTCCGCGGATACATCTTTTCCCCCGTGGAGCTGCGGTGGATTTCCGCCTGACACTGATGCCCCCAACCCCCCCTTTTCTCAAGACTCTGCCCGAGAGTCTCGCCCGCGCAACAGGCGCGTGAACTTCCCTTTTGGTCCTGGCCGCTGCCGGTGTCGGCAGCGACGGCAGTATGTTTCCACCTCCCCGCCCTCTTGTTGGTGCTTCGCAGAACATTCCTGATATACGTACAGCTCGCAGCCCTCACATCGGGCTCCTGCGGTGATGTCTCCCGCTCCTAATCTCCTCTTGCAGGTCGAGCAGTGTGGGATCCGCTCATACGTCCTGCAACTGGTGCAGCGGTACACCATGTATCCCTCCTCACTCCTTCCCACCCCTGCAGCACACTGCGCATGGGCCCATCCTCCGCAGTGTTCACAGTGACATGCCATCCCCGTGACGATCCCTCCGCATCCGTCTCCGCAGCATCGCAATCCGGAGTTCTTCGTTCCCCAATCGTCTTTTCGGGATTGAGCGAGGCATCGGTGACAGGTCCACACCCCTTCCTTACCCCTCTTTCCACATCTCAGGTGACACATCCTCAGGCACATGCCGCACCCTTTCCCGAACTCCGCCATCCCTTCCTGACAGGCAGCGCATGCAGGCTCTCGGGTTTCCGCGGTGAAGCTGAGGTAGCAGTCTGTTTCGAGGAGCTCGTTGCCCACGCATTGGTGACATTGGCCCTTCTAAGCGGAGTTGCCCATCACCAGGCATTCGCGATGGGCGGGCCTCATGCAGGCAACGCACTTTTCCTCATCCTACACCGTCTTCAGACAAGTGGGACATGCCGCGGATTGATTCCTTCCCCCTTCCGCTTCGTCTTCTTCCTCTGAATCTTCCCCTTCCCCGTCCTCGTTCACTAGGGGTGCCTTGCGGACTCCTCGCCGCCTTTCAATTTCCTTCCTGCATCTTCTGCACACCGCGGCCCCACTTCGCCCTCCGTGCTCGTCACGAGGCGGCACCAGGTAGCCAGTACAGATCTGGCGATGGCATCTACCACAATCCTGCACTTCCACTCCCCACCATTGGCCGCACTGAGCACACCTCTTCTCTTCCAGTTCCTTCTGCCTCCTTTCTTCTGCCGCGACATGTCCCTCCGCCTGTCATTGTCTCATCGTAGCCCCAGATACTGAGCGCGGACCTTTCCGTCGCTCACTGGGCCCCTCCTCCTCTTCCTCCTCCTCCTCTTCCTCTGGGTCCCACCTTCCGCAGGGTGGTGCTCCCCCGGCGCCGGGTCCCGCTCCTTCTTCCTCCTGCCGCTTTTTCACAGCTTCCTCCTCAGCCGCCTCTGTCAGGCATAACAAGCAGGTGCGGTTTATTCCGATGCAAGTCTTAGAGGTCCCTCCGGCGTGTTGATGCGCGGGCTTCCCGCATACCCGGCACACCACTTTTAGTCGTGGCTCAGCAGGGAGATTTTCCCTGCACCACACACATGGGCCAATGTAGGTAGCCAGGGTCTTGGGGCTCATTGGTGCCCCGGTCTGCGGTGGCGTTTCTTGGGATGGTTGCTGGGTTTTTTCTGGCGGGGTCTGACGTTCGGGCACGCCTGCAGGTTCTCTCTTCGTCCGCTCCCGCTGTCCCTTTTGTTCCGACTGCTGCTCCCGCCTCGGCTGCTCTCGTCGTGGTTCCCTCCTCACCTCCTCCGCGGCCAGTTCGCGGACATCAGATTCCTCCTCCTCCACCTCCTCAGGTTCCTGGCTCCACTCCTGCTCCTGTTGTGATACTCGTTCTTCACAGATGTCCAGTACCTCCTCTGCTCTCCACCCCCGCGAGCCCTTCTGCTGTCCTAGGGGCAGTAGACGACTTCCTGTCCCTGAGATGTGCGTTTGCCATGCCGGTGGCAGCAGCACAAACTCCGTGGCCGGATAGCTGCGGTCGCTGAACCCTTCCGGTCCCTCCAACCATACTTGCCCTGCTTCAACGCTGGCCACACGGTACACCTCCCGTGGCTCTCCCGCTTCTCGTCCCACATTGGGGAAGGGGCGGAGATACACAAAGTGGCCCTCTTCGATGGGCCGATGGTTCAACCGTCGGTTGGACGCGTCACATCCACGCCAGGTGGCAACAGAACCCCTCAGCCTTGCTTCCGCTCGCATTATCCTGGTTCTCTCACAGCACTCACGAAACCATTTCGCGACCTCCCTGTCCTCCTCCTCCACCGAACGCTTCCCTTGTTCCTCTGGGGCAAGTGGCAGCCTTAGCGGTTTCTAAGGCAACCCCATTGTCGCTCGCGGTGGTTGGCCGAAAAGCAGCATGTGTGGTGAGAAGGAGGTTGCGCGACTAGGTGTCATGTTGATGAAGTACGCCGTCTTCTTCAGCTTCTCCGCCCAGCTGCTACCTTCCGCGGTGGCCACTGCTTGCTCCAATATCTCATGCACCCGCTCCACTTGTCTTGGGATTCTGGTCTGTACCACCCGGAGTGCACGTGGCGGACCCCCCATTCCTCCAGCTCCTCGCTGAAGGCCCCCATGAATTTGGTGCCGTTGTCGCTGTGTACCACGCTGCATCCACCAAAACGGTAAAAGATTTCTTCGCGGATGAACTTTGCTGCGGTGGCAGAGCTCTTGTTGGGCACGGCGCGGACCCAGAGGTACTTCGTGAAGTGGTCTACCGCTGCAATCCAATATCGGTTCCCTTGGTCGCGGTGCGCGCGAGGGCCGTGGAAGTCGATGATGATCTTCTCCAGCGGCTCACCGATGGGGGAGGGTTGAAACAACGGCTAGTCTCGTGGTGTAGTCTTCCGCGCGCGCTCGCAGGGGGCGCAGTGCTGCACCACCTCTTTAATGAGGGCCGCCAGGTTAGGCACATGGACAATGGGTGCTAGTCGGTCCTTTAGTGCCTGTGTGACGATGTGATGATGACGTTGGTAGGCCTCCACCACCGCCTTCTGTAGTGTGGGCAGAGGTACCCACAGGACCTGCGGAGTCACTTTCCAAAGGCGGCCCTCTTCCCATGCGTAGTGCTCACACAGACAGGCCAGGTCATCCTTCTTCCTTCGATCGAATTCCACACCCAGCCGTGTCTCCAGATCCGCGTACACCTTTTGCGCCTCCGCCTTCTGCTGCTCCTTGCTGCTTGCGCGGAGGAGGATATGGGCGGTCTGCCAGATCCGCCAGTCCTGCGTCTCCACTGGTCCCTTCCTTCCCGCTTTCTCTGCCACTGCTTCCCCAAGCTTTCGCTTTGTCTCCGGCACTCGCGCTGGCAATACGCGGGCTTGCCTTGCCTCCTACTCCGCCTTCATGACCTCGAACTTCCTGCAGTTGTCTTCATCATAGACTGGCGGCTCCCTGTCCCACGAGGCAGGTGCAGGGAACAGCCCTAGGATCCCCACCGCCCAAAGCTCTCCTTCATCCCACTGGTCGCGTAGTCTAGTCTCAATGGGTCCTCGCAGCCGTCTACCGCGTCCGCCAGCGCGGTGTAATTCAATCACCTCCTCCTTTTTCTGCGGAGCTACCCCTGGAGCTCGCAACAGCCCCTGGCTCCGTGTGAGGGGCTGCTCCTCCTTCGACTCTCCCGGTGATTCATTGGTCTCGGAAACCACCACCACTGTTGCTTCCTTTTGCCCACGTCCCCGTTGTTCTTCCCCTTTGCGGACATCCGTCACAGCTATCGCTCCCAAAGCAGGGCGCAGCGGAAGCGGCACCATTTCCGCTGGCATGTTGACCTTGCAGAAGACTGCCATCAGGAGTTTTGCCCCTTGCGCAGCCTCCCGTTGAGCTTGCGCCAATTCCGCGGGGGTGACGCTGGGGCCCTCTTGCGTCCGAGGTTGGTTCCTTGGTTTCGCGGCCGCTATTTCACCTGCCTTCATTTTTGCCTTTGAGGCGGGAGTGGTTTCCCCCGGGGGGGTCTGCTCCGGCTCCTTGTTCCGGCTGGCGTCAGTTGCGGTTGCTGCCTTCCTGGTCTGGCTGGCTGTTTTCGCAGCTTTCTTCACCACCGCTGCCACTCGGGTCTTGAGTTGTGCCTTCCGCCGGAGGATGTTGGCAGACATCTATGGGGGGTGATGCCTAGCCTTGTGCTTTCTCGCCGTCGGATCTCCCCCTTCCACGGCTGCATGCTCCTTTGCTGTCCTAGTCGTTGTTGCGCTTGTTGCTGTCCCTGCCGGTACACTGGCTACTTCTGCCTTGGCTGCTTCTAAGGCTGTTCGTGTATCTTCCATTATCTGTGCTTCCATGGCCTTTGTTTCCGCCACCGCTGCTGCTATTGTTGTTATTTGAATGCCCCTTGGCCACTGGTCTCCAGAATTGGCGAGTAGTGGACGGACCAGGCATGCACTGCTCATGTGGAGCAAGTCCCCTGGGTCCGGTCCAACAGACCAGGCATGCACTGTCCTTGTTCAAGGATAAGTCCCCTGGGTTTTTTTCTGATGATGGCTATTCAGATTGTCAATCTGACCGTACCGATGGAAAGAGCAGGTGTCAAACTGTCAGCTGTCCAAGTTTCGGGCTGATCCAACGGTCGGATTGGAAGATGCAAGATGTGCCTTGGATCAGGGGATGTCTTCCCTGATTGAGGGGATGACCTCCTTAATTTAAGGAGTGACATCGGCTGAGGCGCGCGCGCTTCGGGTTAGCCGAGGCGCGTGCGCTTCGGCTGCCAAAGGCACTCCTTAGCTATTTATGCCTTGTACTTGCCATTGTCTCAACTACTCCTTCACTTGATGTCTCTTGTTTGAGCTGTGCGCTTGAGACTGAGCTTGATATGAACTGCTAAGGTGGTTGTAATCTTGCTCGTGTGAGAGTGCTGACTTAATTTGTTGGGCTCTCACACCAAGGAAGAAGAAGGCTTAGAGGGCGGGAGCCCCTAAGACCTTGAGCGAAAGCACCTGGGTAGCTAGGTCTCACCAGAGGCATAGTTAATTCCTTGGGGGTGATCGTGATCCTTGGGTGTAATTCCCTTGGACGGTCGGCAGTTGCCATTGTGTCGGCGCTGTTTTCTAGACCGGAGCCTCAGGCCACGTGACTCAGGAATAACAAAAGGGTTATGGGCCCACGCCTAGTGTGAGA
>SZWC01000025.1:818341-828341 GCA_023375785.1 Penium margaritaceum | reverse complement strand
CTGCCGCCCCTTGGAGGTGGAGCTCTGCGGTGGCGAGACATAGGTCGGGCGGAATCCGGCCAATGCTGGCGTAGAGAGTGATCTGTTTAAGCCAGACCCAGGGGTCTTCCTCCGGGGCACCCTTGAAGGAGTCTAATCGGGGAATGTTGGCGGGCTCGGAGCAGATGTATTGTAGCTGCAGTACGCTGCTGCGGTTAGCCGCCAATGCAGTTGCCGCATGCGATACCGGAAGGCTTGCAGATGGAGTTGTAGAGTATCGAGTCGTAGGGACCGGCATCTGTGGTTGTCCCGCGGTCGTGGGAAGACTGACTTGCGTGGGAGGGGGAACCATGTACCAGGAAGAGGGAGTGCTTGTGGAGGCAGTGTAGGGTGTTGAGAAGAATGCTGTCCCAGGCGGCGGGACCGGAGTCCCCTGCACTGGTACTGCCGCTGTTTGCGGTACCCAATACATCTAAGCCGGTGGGGCTGCAGCTGAGGCGTGGGGGTGAATTGCTGGTCCCGCGCTGGTAGTCAGGTGCGGGTTCCCGGGTAGCTGCTGTGGGGGCAGGTACACGTTGCTCTGTGCGGCCTGTGTTGGCAATGAGGTCTGGTGGGTCCCTCCAACTGGCATTGCTCCAACTGGCTGCTGGTGGGGGAGCTGCTGATAGGTGAGCATGGGCATCTGCGGTATCATGTTGGGCACAAGCGTGTGTGGCACCATTCCAACCGCCACTAGGCCCATCTGCTGCTGCACCTGGTGTGTCCACAGTGCTTGTGTGACCGCGGGAGACTGTGTTATGTTCGTTGGCTGTGCTCCGCTTCCAACCATCTGCTGCTGATAGCTTGTTAGCGGGGTCCCGGTTGGGAGAGGCGGAAGCGTGTTCCTTTGCTGGACCGTTCCGTCTCCGGGCTGAGGCATCTGTGGTGGCGGCTGCGTGATTGCGGGCGGTCCTGCCATCGCCCCCACCTGCACCATGAGCTGTGGTGGCAGATGCGGTGGTTGTTGTAGTCCCACCGCAGGTTGAGGTGGCATGGTCGTCGTCTGTGTAGTGCTCCTCATCTACTACTGTGGTGGTGCATCTGGCGTTGGCGGCTGTGGGGGCGCCCCGGTTGGCAGGGTGGTCGGGTTCTGCTGTGACGCGGAGAGCTGTTGCACCGGACTTGCCTGACCATCCATGTAATGCTGCCGCGGATGCTTCGGTGGCTGGGTCATTCCAACCAACTGGGGTTGCGTGGCGGCTCCTGTTCCCATGATCAGCGTCTGTTTCACGGGGAAGTGGTTCACTGGTGATTGTGCGGCTTCTGGTCCCTGCGCGGACACAGACATCCCCATCCGCAGGACCCCCGTGACCTGCTCTGATGTGGCCATCGGCTGCTGCTTCAGGGCGTGCACAGGTGGTTCCGCGGCCGGGACCCCCATGGTTGCCCCTACCAGCTGATGCAGCGGATTCATGTCCTGGGGCCTCCTAAGGGTGGGGGCAGGGAACTGCACCTATTGCAGCCGCGCTGAGATTTGCTGCTCGTCTGGTGTTGGCACTTTGGGGATTCCTGAATCCTGGGGGCTCAGGGATAAGGGCTACGGATGCACAGGCGGGTCTGCGGGTTGCGGCTCCGCCTTGCTGGGAATCTGCTGCTGCTGTCCGCCACGACGACGATACACCAATCCGCGGAAGGCCTCGGGATTTCCACCACCGGAAAATGCCTACAGTGAAGGTGGTGCGTCGGAGAACCACCGTGCCCCAAGTGGCATGTTCTGCTGGCTCTCCTGCCCCTGGTGATGCTGGGCTGAGCCATGACTGGCAGAGCTGTGGATGCTTTCCACCTCCGCGCGTTCGCCCAGTGTATCCATAATGCAACGCCAGTGTAGCTGCTCCAACCACTCAGTCATTCGTCGATGCTGGGCGAGTGGATCGGGGCCTGGTGAGGAACTGACTGGCGTGCGGGACGGTAGTGAGGAGTCCCTGCTTCCCGCGGAGGTCGCGGCCCGTCGTGGCAGGAAGCACCGCGCCGATGGTTGCTGTTGCCGTCGTCCAACGTCCCGATGCACGAAACTGGCTGCCGACATCAATGACTGATCTGAAGGGCACATGCAGTTCTGCTGGCAAAGAGCAAAGAACCATCCACACTCACCGCACCATGACACTGACACCCCCAATTTTTCCGCGTTCTTGTTCTTCTCCACGGATGATCCGGCTCCGCGCCGATCCGCGGAACACGCACTCTACCGCTACTGCTACCCCTCGTACTCAAAGAGACAGCAACCGTTATCCGCGGGTCACAACCTTGAAGTGTCGGCGCAGATGCCTCACCGATGAGTGACGCTCCGCGGTCCACTTCTTGCAACACGGAAGTCCACCACCTCGTGGCGTCCGACTCCTCTCCGCGGAAGCCTCGTTCCGAGGACGTGTGCAAGCAAGGGACCGCCAGCAGCTTCCTCCACTTGGACTCTTGGTTCTTCACGCGCTTAAATCCTAGATCCGCGGACCACTCTCCGTGGGCAATAGAGGGTTGGAGAGCAGAGGGCGGGACACAGGAAATGAGAACAGGCAAAGGACTTTTATAAAGCTGATTGCGGAGTACACAGAAAGCTCTAAAGTGCAAGCAAGTCTGAGTTGCACTTGTGCTACTGCCAGTCAGGCCTTTTTCTACTTGGGACTCCGCACAGCGTAACTACACACCGTCGATCTCATCCCTCTCACACTGACCTACTTCCTCTACTTGGACTCCTTTGTGGTGCGACTACGCACCGCGGGTCTTGTCCTCATACACACATACTATCCAGTCGCTTTTCTTCATCCGCGGCTCGTGCACGCGGTTCTTCGTATTATTCCTTGAATCTTCCATCTCTGCGATGTACCCTCCCATCTCTCCTGGATTGCCGCTGTCAGTCTTGTGTTCTGATTGGTCGCGCTCCTGCCACCGTTCTCCTGTCGCTTGGTTTGGTCGGCGGATGTCTTGCACGTCCGATGTTCCAGCTTCCTTCTCCTCCTTCCATTATTCGGCTTCTGTTCCCTTTCCACCACGATCTTTCCCGTCGGGCCATCCTTCCCGCTACCGCCACCGGACTTCCGCGCCAACCCATGCTCTACCGCAACCTTGGTGCGGGAGCCAGCTTTCTGCGCGTGTCCTTCCGTGCTTGTTGCTCCTGGCAGGGTCTTGTCCGCGGATCTACTGATCTGCGGAGTTGGCTTTCCGCGGATACATCTTTTCCCCCGCGGAGCTGCGGTGGATTTCCCCCTGAAACCAGTTCGCACCACTCCGCAACCCTTTGGCACCACTCCGCAAACAGTCCGTCCCACATGTCAACCCGTTCGCACCATTCCGCAGCCAGTTCGCACCACTCCGCAACCTGTTTGGACCAGTCCGCAACCAGTTTGCACCACTCCGCAACCAGTTCGCACCTCATCCCAACCAGTTTGCACCACTCCGCAACCAGTTTGCACCACTGCGCAACCAATTCGCACCACTCCGCAACCAGTTTGCACCATTCCGCAACCAGTCCGTACCATTTACAAACCAGTTTGCACCACTCTGCAGCCAGTTCGCACCACTCCACAACCAGTTTGTACCACTCCGCAACCAGTATGCACCCCTCCTCAACCAGTTCGCACCACTCCGCAACCAGTTCAAACCACTGGGCAACCAGTTCGCACCACTCCGCAACCAGTTCACGCCACTCTGCAACCAGTTTGCACCACTTTGCAACCCATTCCCACCACTCGGCAACCAGTTCGCACCACTCCGCAACCAGTTCGCACCAGTTTGCAACAAGTTCGCACCATTCCGCAACCACTTCGCACCACTCCGCAACCAAATCGCACCACTCCGCAACCAGTTCGCACCACTCCGCAACCAATTCGCACCACTCCGCAACCAGTTCCCACCACTCCGCAACCAGTTTGCACCACTCCGCAACCAGTTCGCACCACTCCGCAACCAATTCGCACCACTCCGCAACCAGTTCCCACCACTCCGCAACCAGTTTGCACCTCTCCGCAACCAGTTCGCACCACTCTGCAACCAGTTCGTACCACTCCGTAACCAGTTTGCACCAGTCCGCAACCAGTTTGCACCACTCCCTAACAAATTCGCACCACTCTCCAACCAGTTCACACCAGTCTGCAACCAGTTCGCACCACTCCAAAACCAGTTTAAACCACTCCGCAACCAGTTTGCACCACTCCGCAACCAGTTCGAACCATTTCACAAGCAGTTCGCACCACTCCTCAACCAGTTTGCACCACTCCGCAACCATTTTGCACCACTCCTTAACCAGTTCGCACTACTCCACAACCAGTTCGCACAACTCCGCAACCAGTTCACACCACTCCGCAACCAGTTGTACCAGCGCGCAACCAGTTCGAACCACTCCGCAACCTGTTCTCACCACTTCGCAACCAGTTCCCACCACTCTGCAACCAGTTCACACCACTCCGCAACCAGTTCGCACCACTCCGCAACCAGTTTGCACCACTCCGCAACCAGTTCGCACAACTCCGCAACCAGTTCACACCACTCCGCAACCAGTTCGCATTACTCCACAACCAGTTCGCACCTCTCCGCAACCAGTCTGTACCACATCTCAACCAGTTCGAACCACTCTGCAACCGGTTTGCACCACTCCGCAACCAGTTCGCTCCACTTTGCAACTGGTTCGCACCACTCTGCAACCAGTTCGCACCATTCCACAACCAGTTCGCACCACTCTGCAACTGGTTCGCACCACTCTGCAACCAGTTCGCACCATTCCACAACCAGTTCGCACCACTCTGCAACTGGTTCGCACCACTCTGCAACCAGTTCGCACCATTCCACAACCAGTTCGCACCACTCTGCAACTGGTTCGCACCACTCTGCAACCAGTTCGCACCATTCCACAACCAGTTCGCACCACTCTGCAACTGGTTCGCACCACTCTGCAACCAGTTCGCACCATTCCACAACCAGTTCGCACCACTCTGCAACTGGTTCGCACCACTCTGCAACCAGTTCGCACCATTCCACAACCAGTTCGCACCACTCTGCAACTGGTTCGCACCACTCTGCAACCAGTTCGCACCATTCCACAACCAGTTCGCACCACTCTGCAACTGGTTCGCACCACTCTGCAACCAGTTCGCACCATTCCACAACCAGTTCGCACCACTCTGCAACTGGTTCGCACCACTCTGCAACCAGTTCGCACCATTCCACAACCAGTTCGCACCACTCTGCAACTGGTTCGCACCACTCTGCAACCAGTTCGCACCATTCCACAACCAGTTCGCACCACTCTGCAACTGGTTCGCACCACTCTGCAACCAGTTCGCACCATTCCACAACCAGTTCGCACCACTCTGCAACTGGTTCGCACCACTCTGCAACCAGTTCGCACCATTCCACAACCAGTTCGCACCACTCTGCAACTGGTTCGCACCACTCTGCAACCAGTTCGCACCATTCCACAACCAGTTCGCACCACTCTGCAACTGGTTCGCACCACTCTGCAACCAGTTCGCACCATTCCACAACCAGTTCGCACCACTCTGCAACTGGTTCGCACCACTCTGCAACCAGTTCGCACCATTCCACAACCAGTTCGCACCACTCTGCAACTGGTTCGCACCACTCTGCAACCAGTTCGCACCATTCCACAACCAGTTCGCACCACTCTGCAACTGGTTCGCACCACTCTGCAACCAGTTCGCACCATTCCACAACCAGTTCGCACCACTCTGCAACTGGTTCGCACCACTCTGCAACCAGTTCGCACCATTCCACAACCAGTTCGCACCACTCTGCAACTGGTTCGCACCACTCTGCAACCAGTTCGCACCATTCCACAACCAGTTCGCACCACTCTGCAACTGGTTCGCACCACTCTGCAACCAGTTCGCACCATTCCACAACCAGTTCGCACCACTCTGCAACTGGTTCGCACCACTCTGCAACCAGTTCGCACCATTCCACAACCAGTTCGCACCACTCTGCAACTGGTTCGCACCACTCTGCAACCAGTTCGCACCATTCCACAACCAGTTCGCACCACTCTGCAACTGGTTCGCACCACTCTGCAACCAGTTCGCACCATTCCACAACCAGTTCGCACCACTCTGCAACTGGTTCGCACCACTCTGCAACCAGTTCGCACCATTCCACAACCAGTTCGCACCACTCTGCAACTGGTTCGCACCACTCTGCAACCAGTTCGCACCACTCTGCAACCAGTTTGCACCAATCCGCAACCAAGTCGCACCACTCCTCAACCAGTTCGCACCACTCCGCAACCAGTTCGCACCACTCCGCAACCAGTTCGCACCACTTCGCAACCAGTTTGGACCACTCCACAACTAGTTCGCACCACTCCGCAACCAAATCGCACCACTTCGCAACCAGTTTGCACCACTCCGCAGCCAGTTTGCACCACTGCGCAACTAGTTCCCACCACTCCGCAACCAGTTTGCACCACTCCGCAACCAGTTTGTACCACTCCACAACCAGTTCGCACCACTCCGCAACCCGTTCGCACCACTCAGCAACCAGTCCGTCCCACATGTCAACCCGTTTGCACCACTCCGCAGCCAGTTCGCACCACTCCGCAACCTGTTTGGACAAGTGCGCAACCAGTTTGCACCACTCGGAAACCAGTTCGCACCACTTCCCAACCTGTTTGCAACACTCCGCAACTAGTTTGCACCAGTGCGAAACCAGTTCGCACCACTCCCCAACCAGTTTGCACCATTCCGCAACCAGCCCGTACCATTCCCAAACCAGTTCGCACCACTCTGCAGCCAGTTCGCACCACTCCGCAACAAGTTTGTACCACTCCGCAACCAGTATGCACCCCTCCTCAACCAGTTCGCACCACTCCGCAACCAGTTCGAACCACTCGTCAACCAGTTCGCACCACTCCGCAACCAGTTCGCGCCACTCCGCAACCAGTTTGCTCCACTTTGCAACCCGTTCCCACCACTCGGAAACCAGTTCGCACCACTCTGCAACCAGTTCGCACCACTTTGCAACAAGTTTGCACCACTCCGCAACCACTTCGCACCACTCTGCAACCAAATCGCACCACTCTCAACCAGTTCGCACCACTCCGCAACCAATTTGCACCACTCCGCAACCAGTTCGCATTACTCCACAACCAGTTCGCACCTCTCCGCAACCAGTTTGCACCACTCCGCAACCAGTTTGTACCACTCCGCAACCAGTTCGCATCACTCGGCAACCAGTTCGCACCTCTCCTCAACCAGTTCGCACCACTCCGCAACCAGTTCGCACCACTTTGCAACTGGTTCGCACCACTCTGCAACCAGTTCGCACCACTCCGCAACCAGTTGGCACCAGTTCTCAACCAGTTTCCACCACTCCGCAACCAGTTTGCACCACTGCACAACCAGTTGGCACCACTCCGCAACCGGTTTGCACCACTCCGCAACCAGTTCGTACCAATCCACAACCAGTTCGCACCACTCCGCAACCCGTTCGCACCACTCCGCAACCAGTCCGTACCACATGTCAACCCGTTCGCACCACTCTGCAGCCAGTTCGCACCACTCCGCAACCTCTTTGGACCACTCCGCAACCAGTTCGAACCACTCCGCAACCAGTTTGCACCACTTCGCAAGCAGTTTGCACAACTCTGAACCAGTTTGTACCACTACGCAACCAGTTTGCACCACTCCGCAACCCGTTTGCATTACTCCGCAACCAGTTCGTACCACTCCGCAACCAGTTTGCACCACTCCGCAACCCGTTCGCACCACTCCGCAACCAGTCTGTACCACACCTCAACCAGTTCGAACCACTCTGCAACCGGTTCGCACCACTCCGCAACCAGTTCCCACCACTCCGCAGCCGGTTCGCACCACTCCACGACCAGGTCACACCACTCCGCAACCAGTTCGCACCACTCGGCAACCAGTTCGCACCACTCGGCAACCAGTTCGCACCACTCGGCAACCAGTTCGCACCACTCGGCAACCAGTTCGCACCACTCGGCAACCAGTTCGCACCACTCGGCAACCAGTTCGCACCACTCGGCAACCAGTTCGCACCACTCGGCAACCAGTTCGCACCACTCGGCAACCAGTTCGCACCACTCGGCAACCAGTTCGCACCACTCGGCAACCAGTTCGCACCACTCGGCAACCAGTTCGCACCACTCGGCAACCAGTTCGCACCACTCGGCAACCAGTTCGCACCACTCGGCAACCAGTTCGCACCACTCGGCAACCAGTTCGCACCACTCGGCAACCAGTTCGCACCACTCGGCAACCAGTTCGCACCACTCGGCAACCAGTTCGCACCACTCGGCAACCAGTTCGCACCACTCGGCAACCAGTTCGCACCACTCGGCAACCAGTTCGCACCACTCGGCAACCAGTTCGCACCACTCGGCAACCAGTTCGCACCACTCGGCAACCAGTTCGCACCACTCGGCAACCAGTTCGCACCACTCGGCAACCAGTTCGCACCACTCGGCAACCAGTTCGCACCACTCGGCAACCAGTTCGCACCACTCGGCAACCAGTTCGCACCACTCGGCAACCAGTTCGCACCACTCGGCAACCAGTTCGCACCACTCGGCAACCAGTTCGCACCACTCGGCAACCAGTTCGCACCACTCGGCAACCAGTTCGCACCACTCGGCAACCAGTTCGCACCACTCGGCAACCAGTTCGCACCACTCGGCAACCAGTTCGCACCACTCGGCAACCAGTTCGCACCACTCGGCAACCAGTTCGCACCACTCGGCAACCAGTTCGCACCACTCGGCAACCAGTTCGCACCACTCGGCAACCAGTTCGCACCACTCGGCAACCAGTTCGCACCACTCGGCAACCAGTTCGCACCACTCGGCAACCAGTTCGCACCACTCGGCAACCAGTTCGCACCACTCGGCAACCAGTTCGCACCACTCGGCAACCAGTTCGCACCACTCGGCAACCAGTTCGCACCACTCGGCAACCAGTTCGCACCACTCGGCAACCAGTTCGCACCACTCGGCAACCAGTTCGCACCACTCGGCAACCAGTTCGCACCACTCGGCAACCAGTTCGCACCACTCGGCAACCAGTTCGCACCACTCGGCAACCAGTTCGCACCACTCGGCAACCAGTTCGCACCACTCGGCAACCAGTTCGCACCACTCGGCAACCAGTTCGCACCACTCGGCAACCAGTTCGCACCACTCGGCAACCAGTTCGCACCACTCGGCAACCAGTTCGCACCACTCGGCAACCAGTTCGCACCACTCGGCAACCAGTTCGCACCACTCGGCAACCAGTTCGCACCACTCGGCAACCAGTTCGCACCACTCGGCAACCAGTTCGCACCACTCGGCAACCAGTTCGCACCACTCCGCAACCTGTTTGCACCACTCCGCAACCAGTTCGCATTACTCCACAACCAGTTCGCACCTCTCCGCAACCAGTTTGCACCACTCCGCAACCAGTTTGTACCACTCAGTAACCAGTTTGCACCAGTCCGCAACCAGTTCGCACCACTCCCCAACCAATTCGCACCACTCTCCAACCAGTTCGCACCAATCCGCAACCAGTTCGCACCACTCCAAAACTAGTTTGCACCACTCCGCAACCAGTTCACACCACACCGCAACCAGTTGGAACCATTCCACAAGCAGTTCGCACCACTCCTCAACCAGTTTGCACCACTCCACAACCATTTTGCACCACTCCTTAACCAGTTCGCACTACTCCTCAACCAGTTCGCACAACTCCGCAACCGGTTTGCACCACTCGGCAACAAGTAGCACCAGCGCGCAACCAGTTCGAACCACTCCGCAACCTGTTCTCACCATTTGCAACCAGTTCCCACCACTCCCCAACCAGTTTGCACCACTCCGCAACCAGATCGCACCACTCCGCAACCAGTTCGCACCACTCCGCAACCAGTTTGCACCACTCCGCAACCAGTTCGCACAACTCCGCAACCAGTTCGCACCACTCCGCAACCAGTTCGCACCACTCCGCAACCAGTTCGCACCACTCCGCAACCAGTTCGCACCACTCCGCAA
>SZWC01000025.1:794110-809345 GCA_023375785.1 Penium margaritaceum | reverse complement strand
TGTGCCAGAGTTGTGCCAGAGTTGTGCCAGAGTTGTGCCAGAGTTGTGCCAGGGTTGTGCCAGAGTTGTGCCAGAGTTGTAACAGAGTTGTGCCAGAGTTGTGTCAGAGTTGTGCCAGGGTTGTGCCAGAGTTGTGCCAGAGTTGTGCTAGAGTTCTGCAAAAGTTGTGCCACAGCTGTTCCGATTCGTGTGAGAGTTGTGCCACAGGTGTGCCAGAGTTGTGCCAGAGTTGTGCCAGAGTTGTAACAGAGTTGTGCCAGAGTTGTGTCCGAGTTGTGCCAGAGTTGTGCCAGAGTTGTACCAGAGTTGTGCCAGAGTTGTGCCACTTTGTGCCAGAATCGTGCCAGAGTTCTCCCAGAGTTGTGCCAAGGTTGTGCCAGAGTTTTACCAGGGTTATCCCTGAGTTGTGCCTGAGTTGTGCCTGAGTTGTGCCAGAGTTGTGCCAGAGTTGTGCCAGAGTTGTGCGAGTTTTGTTCCAGATTTGTGATAGAGTCATGCCAGAGTCGTGCCAGAGTCGTGCCACATTTGTGCCACAGTTGTGCCAGAGTTTTGCCAGAATTGTGCTAGAGTTGTGCCAAAGGTGTGCCAGAGTTGTGCCAGCGTTGTGCCAGAGTTGTGCCATAGTTGTGCCTGAGTTGTGCCAGAGTTTTGCCAGAGCTGTGCCAGGGTTGTGCCACAGTTGTGCCAATGGTGTGCCAGAGCTGTGCCAGTGTTGTGACAGATTTGTGCCAGAGTTGTGCAAAGTTGGGCTTGAGTTGTTCCAGAGTTGTGCCAGAGTCGTGCCAGACCTGTGCCAGAGTCATGCCAGAGTTGTGCCAGAGTTGTGCCAGAGTTGTGCAAGAGCTGTGCCAGAGTTCTCCCAGAGTTGTGCCACAGTTGTGCCAGAGTTATACCAGAGTTGTCCCAGAGTTGTGCTTGAGTTGTGCAAGAGTTGTACCAGAGTTGTGCCAGAGTTGCGCCAGGGTTGTGCCAGTATTGTGCCAGATTTGTCCCAGAGTTGTGCAAGTGTTTTGCCATGGTTATGCGAGAGTTGTGCCAGAGTTGTGCCAGAGTTGTGCCAGAGTTTTGCCAGAGTTTTGCCAGAGTTGTGCCAGAGTTGTGCCCGAGTTGTGCCAATGTTGTGCCAGGATTGAGCCAGAGTTGTGCCCTAGTTGTGCCAGGGTTCTGCCAGAATTGTGCCACAGTTGTGCCATAGTTGTGCCAGAGTTGTGCCAGCGTTGTGCCAGAGTTGTGCCAGAGTTGTCCCAGAGTGGTGCCGATATGTGTCAGAGTTGTGCCAGAGTTGTACTAGAGTCGTGCCAGAGTTGTGCCATAGTTGTGCTAGCGTTGTGCCAGACCTGTGTTAGAGTTGTGCCAGAGTTGTGCCAGAGTCGTGCCAGAGTTGTGCCAGAGTTGTGCTAGCGTTGTGCCAGACCTGTGTTAGAGTTGTGCCAGAGTTGTGCCAGAGTCGTGCCAGAGTTGTGCCAGAGTTGTGCTAGCGTTGTGCCAGACCTGTGTTAGAGTTGTGCCAGAGTTGTGCCAGAGTCGTGCCAGAGTTGTGCCAGAGTTGTGCTAGCGTTGTGCCAGACCTGTGTTAGAGTTGTGCCAGAGTTGTGCCAGAGTCGTGCCAGAGTTGTGCCAGAGTTGTGCTAGCGTTGTGCCAGACCTGTGTTAGAGTTGTGCCAGAGTTGTGCCAGAGTCGTGCCAGAGTTGTGCCAGAGTTGTGCTAGCGTTGTGCCAGACCTGTGTTAGAGTTGTGCCAGAGTTGTGCCAGAGTCGTGCCAGAGTTGTGCCAGAGTTGTGCTAGCGTTGTGCCAGACCTGTGTTAGAGTTGTGCCAGAGTTGTGCCAGAGTCGTGCCAGAGTTGTGCCAGAGTTGTGCTAGCGTTGTGCCAGACCTGTGTTAGAGTTGTGCCAGAGTTGTGCCAGAGTCGTGCCAGAGTTGTGCCAGAGTTGTGCTAGCGTTGTGCCAGACCTGTGTTAGAGTTGTGCCAGAGTTGTGCCAGAGTCGTGCCAGAGTTGTGCCAGAGTTGTGCTAGCGTTGTGCCAGACCTGTGTTAGAGTTGTGCCAGAGTTGTGCCAGAGTCGTGCCAGAGTTGTGCCAGAGTTGTGCTAGCGTTGTGCCAGACCTGTGTTAGAGTTGTGCCAGAGTTGTGCCAGAGTCGTGCCAGAGTTGTGCCAGAGTTGTGCTAGCGTTGTGCCAGACCTGTGTTAGAGTTGTGCCAGAGTTGTGCCAGAGTCGTGCCAGAGTTGTGCCAGAGTTGTGCTAGCGTTGTGCCAGACCTGTGTTAGAGTTGTGCCAGAGTTGTGCCAGAGTCGTGCCAGAGTTGTGCCAGAGTTGTGCTAGCGTTGTGCCAGACCTGTGTTAGAGTTGTGCCAGAGTTGTGCCAGAGTCGTGCCAGAGTTGTGCCAGAGTTGTGCTAGCGTTGTGCCAGACCTGTGTTAGAGTTGTGCCAGAGTTGTGCCAGAGTCGTGCCAGAGTTGTGCCAGAGTTGTGCTAGCGTTGTGCCAGACCTGTGTTAGAGTTGTGCCAGAGTTGTGCCAGAGTCGTGCCAGAGTTGTGCCAGAGTTGTGCTAGCGTTGTGCCAGACCTGTGTTAGAGTTGTGCCAGAGTTGTGCCAGAGTCGTGCCAGAGTTGTGCCAGAGTTGTGCTAGCGTTGTGCCAGACCTGTGTTAGAGTTGTGCCAGAGTTGTGCCAGAGTTGTGCGAGAGTTGTGCCAGAGTTGTGCCAGAGTTGTGCCATAGTTGTGCCATGGTTGTGCCAGAGTTGTGCCAGAGTTATGCCAGAGTTTTACCAGAGTTGTGCCAGAGTTTTGTCAGAGTTGTGTCAGAGTTGTGCCAGAGTTGTGCCAGAGTTGTACCAGATTCTTACCAGAGTTGCGCTAGAGTTGTGCCATAGGCATGCCAGATTTGTGCCAGAGTTGTGCCAGATTTGTGCAAGAGTTGTTCCTGAGTTGTACCAGAGTCGTGCCAGAGTTGTGCCATAGTTGTGCTAGAGTTGTGCCAAAGCTGTGTCAGAGTTGTGCCAGAGTTGTGCCATAGTTGTGCCAGAGTCGTGCCAGAGTTGTGCCGGAGTTGTGCCATAGTTGTGCCAGAGTTGTGCCAAGATTGTGCCAGAGTTGTGCCAGAGTTGTGCCAGAGCTGTGCCAGAGTTGTGCCAGAGTTGTGCCAGAGTCGTGCTAGAGTTGTACCAGAGTTGTGCCAGAGTTGTGCCAGAGGTATGCCAGAGGTGTGCCAGAGTTGTGCCAGAGTTGTACCAAGGTTGTAACAAAGTTGTGCCAGAGTTGTGCCAGAGTTGTGCCAGGGTTGTGCCAGAGTTGTGCCAGAGTTATTACAGAGTTGTGCCAGAGTTGTGCCAGAGTTGTGCGAGAGTTGTGCCAGAGTTGTGCCAGAGTTGTGCCTAAGTTGTGCCAGAGTTGTGCCATATTTGTGCCAGAGTTGTGCCAGAGTTGTGCCAGAGCTGTGCCAGAGTTGTGCCAGAGTTGTGCCAGAGTCGTGCTAGAGTTGTACCAGAGTTGTGCCAGAGTTGTGCCAGAGGTATGCCAGAGGTGTGCCAGAGTTGTGCCAGAGTTGTACCAAGGTTGTAACAAAGTTGTGCCAGAGTTGTGCCAGAGTTGTGCCAGGGTTGTGCCAGAGTTGTGCCAGAGTTATTACAGAGTTGTGCCAGAGTTGTGCCAGAGTTGTGCGAGAGTTGTGCCAGAGTTGTGCCAGAGTTGTGCCTAAGTTGTGCCAGAGTTGTGCCATATTTGTGCCAGAGTTGTGCCAGAGTTGTGCCAGAGCTGTGCCAGAGTTGTGCCAGAGTTGTGCCAGAGTCGTGCTAGAGTTGTACCAGAGTTGTGCCAGAGTTGTGCCAGAGGTATGCCAGAGGTGTGCCAGAGTTGTGCCAGAGTTGTACCAAGGTTGTAACAAAGTTGTGCCAGAGTTGTGCCAGAGTTGTGCCAGGGTTGTGCCAGAGTTGTGCCAGAGTTATTACAGAGTTGTGCCAGAGTTGTGCCAGAGTTGTGCGAGAGTTGTGCCAGAGTTGTGCCAGAGTTGTGCCTAAGTTGTGCCAGAGTTGTGCCATATTTGTGCCAGAGTTGTGCCAGAGTTGTGCCAGAGCTGTGCCAGAGTTGTGCCAGAGTTGTGCCAGAGTCGTGCTAGAGTTGTACCAGAGTTGTGCCAGAGTTGTGCCAGAGGTATGCCAGAGGTGTGCCAGAGTTGTGCCAGAGTTGTACCAAGGTTGTAACAAAGTTGTGCCAGAGTTGTGCCAGAGTTGTGCCAGGGTTGTGCCAGAGTTGTGCCAGAGTTATTACAGAGTTGTGCCAGAGTTGTGCCAGAGTTGTGCGAGAGTTGTGCCAGAGTTGTGCCAGAGTTGTGCCTAAGTTGTGCCAGAGTTGTGCCATATTTGTGCCAGAGTTGTGCCAGAGTTGTGCCAGAGCTGTGCCAGAGTTGTGCCAGAGTTGTGCCAGAGTCGTGCTAGAGTTGTACCAGAGTTGTGCCAGAGTTGTGCCAGAGGTATGCCAGAGGTGTGCCAGAGTTGTGCCAGAGTTGTACCAAGGTTGTAACAAAGTTGTGCCAGAGTTGTGCCAGAGTTGTGCCAGGGTTGTGCCAGAGTTGTGCCAGAGTTATTACAGAGTTGTGCCAGAGTTGTGCCAGAGTTGTGCGAGAGTTGTGCCAGAGTTGTGCCAGAGTTGTGCCTAAGTTGTGCCAGAGTTGTGCCATATTTGTGCCAGAGTTGTGCCAGAGTTGTGCCAGAGCTGTGCCAGAGTTGTGCCAGAGTTGTGCCAGAGTCGTGCTAGAGTTGTACCAGAGTTGTGCCAGAGTTGTGCCAGAGGTATGCCAGAGGTGTGCCAGAGTTGTGCCAGAGTTGTACCAAGGTTGTAACAAAGTTGTGCCAGAGTTGTGCCAGAGTTGTGCCAGGGTTGTGCCAGAGTTGTGCCAGAGTTATTACAGAGTTGTGCCAGAGTTGTGCCAGAGTTGTGCGAGAGTTGTGCCAGAGTTGTGCCAGAGTTGTGCCTAAGTTGTGCCAGAGTTGTGCCATATTTGTGCCAGAGTTGTGCCAGAGTTGTGCCAGAGCTGTGCCAGAGTTGTGCCAGAGTTGTGCCAGAGTCGTGCTAGAGTTGTACCAGAGTTGTGCCAGAGTTGTGCCAGAGGTATGCCAGAGGTGTGCCAGAGTTGTGCCAGAGTTGTACCAAGGTTGTAACAAAGTTGTGCCAGAGTTGTGCCAGAGTTGTGCCAGGGTTGTGCCAGAGTTGTGCCAGAGTTATTACAGAGTTGTGCCAGAGTTGTGCCAGAGTTGTGCGAGAGTTGTGCCAGAGTTGTGCCAGAGTTGTGCCTAAGTTGTGCCAGAGTTGTGCCATATTTGTGCCAGAGTTGTGCCAGAGTTGTGCCAGAGCTGTGCCAGAGTTGTGCCAGAGTTGTGCCAGAGTCGTGCTAGAGTTGTACCAGAGTTGTGCCAGAGTTGTGCCAGAGTTGTGCCAGAGTCGTGCCAGAGTTGTACCAGAGTTGTGCCAGAGTTGTGCCAGAGGTATGCCAGAGGTGTGCCAGAGTTGTGCCAGAGTTGTACCAAGTTTGTAACTATGTTGTGCCAGAGTTGTGCCAGAGTTGTGCCAGAATCATGCCAGAGTCGTGCTAGAGTCATGCCAGAGTTGTGCCAGAGTTGTGCCAGAGTTGTGCCATAGCTGTGCTGAGTTGTACCAGAGTTGTGCCAGAGTTGTGGCAGGGTTGTGCCAGAGTTGTGCCAAAGTTGTGCCAAGGTTGTGCCAGATGTGCCAGAGTTGTACCAGATTTGTAACAGGGTTGTGCCAAAGTTGTGCCAGAGTTGTGCCATAATCATGCAAGAGTGGTGCCAGAGTCGTGCCAGAGTTGTGCCAGAGTTGTGCCTGAGTTGTGCCAGAGTTGAGCTAGAGTTGTGCCAGAGTTGTGCTAGAGTTGTGCCAGAGTTGTGCCAGAGTCGTGCCAGAGTTGTGCCAGAGTTGTGCCAGAATCATGCCAGAGTCGTGCTAGAGTTGTGCCAGAGTTGTGCCAGAGTTGTGCCAGAGTTGTGCCATAGCTGTGCTGAGTTGTACCAGAGTTGTGCCAGAGTTGTGGCAGGGTTGTGCCAGAGTTGTGCCAAAGTTGTGCCAGAGTTGTGCCAGATGTGCCAGAGTTGTACCAGATTTGTAACAGGGTTGTGCCAAAGTTGTGCAAGAGTTGTGCCATAATCATGCAAGAGTGGTGCCAGAGTCGTGCCAGAGTTGTGCCAGAGTTGTGCCAGAGTTGTGCCAGAGTTATGCCAGAGTTGTGCCAGAGTTGTGCCAGAGTTGTACCAGAGTTGTGCCAGACATGTGCTGGAGTTGAGCAAGAGTTCTGCCAGAGTTGTGCCAGAGTTGTGCCAGAGTTGTGCCATAGTTGTGCCATAGTTGTGCCATAGTTGTGCCAGAGTTGTGCCAGAGTTGTGCCAGAGTTGTGCCAGGGCTGTGCCAGAGTTGTGCAAGAGTTGAGCCAAAGTTGTGCTAGAGTTGTGCCAGAGTTGTGCCAGAGTTGTGCCAGAGTTGTGCCAGAGTTGTGCCAGCGTTGTGCCTGAGTCCTGCCTGAGTTGTGCCAGGGTTGTGCCAGAGTTGTGCCGAGTTTTTCCAGAGTTGTGCGAGAGTTGTGCCAGAGTTGTGCCAGACTTCTGCCATAGTCGTGCCAGAGTTGTGCAAGGGTTGTGCCAGAGTTTTACAAGATTTGTGCCAGGGTTCTCCTAGAGTTGTGCCAGAGTTGTGCCAGAGTTATACCAGAGTTGTCCCAGAGTTGTGCCTGAGTTGTGCCAGATTTGTGCCAGAGTTGTGCTAAAGTTGTGCCAGAGTCGTGCCAGTGTTGTGCCAGATTTGTGCCAGAGTTGTGTAAGAGTTGTGCCATGGTTATGCTAGAGTTGTGCCAGAATTGTGCCAGAGTTGTGCCAGAGTTGTGCCAGAGTTGTGCCATAGTTGTGCCAAAGCTGTGCCAGAGTTGTGCCAGAGTTGTGCCAGAATTGTGCCAGAGTTGTGCCAGAATTGTGCCAGAGTTGTGCCAGAATTGTGCCAGAGTTGTGCCAGAATTGTGCCAGAGTTGTGCCAGAATTGTGCCAGAGTTGTGCCAGAATTGTGCCAGAGTTGTGCCAGAATTGTGCCAGAGTTGTGCCAGAATTGTGCCAGAGTTGTGCCAGAATTGTGCCAGAGTTGTGCCAGAATTGTGCCAGAGTTGTGCCAGAATTGTGCCAGAGTTGTGCCAGAATTGTGCCAGAGTTGTGCCAGAATTGTGCCAGAGTTGTGCCAGAATTGTGCCAGAGTTGTGCCAGAATTGTGCCAGAGTTGTGCCAGAATTGTGCCAGAGTTGTGCCAGAATTGTGCCAGAGTTGTGCCAGAATTGTGCCAGAGTTGTGCCAGAATTGTGCCAGAGTTGTGCCAGAATTGTGCCAGAGTTGTGCCAGAATTGTGCCAGAGTTGTGCCAGAATTGTGCCAGAGTTGTGCCAGAATTGTGCCAGAGTTGTGCCAGAATTGTGCCAGAGTTGTGCCAGAATTGTGCCAGAGTTGTGCCAGAATTGTGCCAGAGTTGTGCCAGAATTGTGCCAGAGTTGTGCCAGAATTGTGCCAGAGTTGTGCCAGAATTGTGCCAGAGTTGTGCCAGAATTGTGCCAGAGTTGTGCCAGAATTGTGCCAGAGTTGTGCCAGAATTGTGCCAGAGTTGTGCCAGAATTGTGCCAGAGTTGTGCCAGAATTGTGCCAGAGTTGTGCCAGAATTGTGCCAGAGTTGTGCCAGAATTGTGCCAGAGTTGTGCCAGAATTGTGCCAGAGTTGTGCCAGAATTGTGCCAGAGTTGTGCCAGAATTGTGCCAGAGTTGTGCCAGAATTGTGCCAGAGTTGTGCCAGAATTGTGCCAGAGTTGTGCCAGAATTGTGCCAGAGTTGTGCCAGAATTGTGCCAGAGTTGTGCCAGAATTGTGCCAGAGTTGTGCCAGAATTGTGCCAGAGTTGTGCCAGAATTGTGCCAGAGTTGTGCCAGAATTGTGCCAGAGTTGTGCCAGAATTGTGCCAGAGTTGTGCCAGAATTGTGCCAGAGTTGTGCCAGAATTGTGCCAGAGTTGTGCCAGAATTGTGCCAGAGTTGTGCCAGAATTGTGCCAGAGTTGTGCCAGAATTGTGCCAGAGTTGTGCCAGAATTGTGCCAGAGTTGTGCCAGAATTGTGCCAGAGTTGTGCCAGAATTGTGCCAGAGTTGTGCCAGAATTGTGCCAGAGTTGTGCCAGAATTGTGCCAGAGTTGTGCCAGAATTGTGCCAGAGTTGTGCCAGAATTGTGCCAGAGTTGTGCCAGAATTGTGCCAGAGTTGTGCCAGAATTGTGCCAGAGTTGTGCCAGAATTGTGCCAGAGTTGTGCCAGAATTGTGCCAGAGTTGTGCCAGAATTGTGCCAGAGTTGTGCCAGAATTGTGCCAGAGTTGTGCCAGAATTGTGCCAGAGTTGTGCCAGAATTGTGCCAGAGTTGTGCCAGAATTGTGCCAGAGTTGTGCCAGAATTGTGCCAGAGTTGTGCCAGAATTGTGCCAGAGTTGTGCCAGAATTGTGCCAGAGTTGTGCCAGAATTGTGCCAGAGTTGTGCCAGAATTGTGCCAGAGTTGTGCCAGAATTGTGCCAGAGTTGTGCCAGAATTGTGCCAGAGTTGTGCCAGAATTGTGCCAGAGTTGTGCCAGAATTGTGCCAGAGTTGTGCCAGAATTGTGCCAGAGTTGTGCCAGAATTGTGCCAGAGTTGTGCCAGAATTGTGCCAGAGTTGTGCCAGAATTGTGCCAGAGTTGTGCCAGAATTGTGCCAGAGTTGTGCCAGAATTGTGCCAGAGTTGTGCCAGAATTGTGCCAGAGTTGTGCCAGAATTGTGCCAGAGTTGTGCCAGAATTGTGCCAGAGTTGTGCCAGAATTGTGCCAGAGTTGTGCCAGAATTGTGCCAGAGTTGTGCCAGAATTGTGCCAGAGTTGTGCCAGAATTGTGCCAGAGTTGTGCCAGAATTGTGCCAGAGTTGTGCCAGAATTGTGCCAGAGTTGTGCCAGAATTGTGCCAGAGTTGTGCCAGAATTGTGCCAGAGTTGTGCCAGAATTGTGCCAGAGTTGTGCCAGAATTGTGCCAGAGTTGTGCCAGAGTTGTGCCAGTGTTGTGCCAGATTATTGCCAGAGTTGTGTAAGAGTTGTGCCATGGTTATGCTAGAGTTGTGCCAGAGTTGTGCCAGAGCTGTGCCAGAGTTATGCCAGAGTTGTGCCATAGTTGTGCCATAGTTGTGCCAAAGTTATGCCAGAGTTGTCCCAGAGTTGTGCCAGAGTTGTGCCAAAGGTGTGCCAGAGTTGTGCCAGACTTGTGCCATAGTTGAACAAGATTTGTAACAAAGTTGTGCCAGAGTTGTGCCAGAGATGTGCCAGAATCATGCCAGAGTCGTGCCAGAGTTGTGCCAGTGTTGTGCGAGAGTTGTGCCAGAGTTTTGATGATTTGTGCCAGAGTTGTGCCAGGGTTGTGCCAGAGTTGTGCCAGAGTTGTGCAAGAGTTGTGCTAGAGTTGTGCCAGAGTTTTGATGATTTGTGCCAGAGTTGTGCCAGGGTTGTGCCAGAGTTGTGCCAGAGTTGTGCAAGAGTTGTGCTAGAGTTGTGCAAGAGTCGTGCCATAGTTGTACCAGAGTTGTGCCAGAGTTGTGTCTGAGTTGTTCCAGAATTGTGCCAGAGTTGTGGCGGAGTTGTGCCAGAGTTGTGCCAAAGTTGTGCCAGAGTTGTGCCGGAGTTGTGCCAGATTTGTGCCACATTTGTACCAGATTTGAAACAGAGTTGTGCCAAAGTTGTTCCAGAGTTGTTCCATAATCATTCCAGAGTCGTGCCAGAGGTTTGCCAGAGTTGTGCCAGAGTTCTGCCAGAGTGGTGCCAGAGTTGTGCCAGAGTCGTGCCAGAGTTGTGCAAGAGTTGTGCCAGAGTTGTGCCGGACATGTGCCAGAGTTGTGCCGATATGTGCCAGAGTTGTGCCGATATGTGCCAGAGTTGTGCCGATATGTGCCAGAGTTGTGCCGATATGTGCCAGAGTTGTGCCGATATGTGCCAGAGTTGTGCCGATATGTGCCAGAGTTGTGCCGATATGTGCCAGAGTTGTGCCGATATGTGCCAGAGTTGTGCCGATATGTGCCAGAGTTGTGCCGATATGTGCCAGAGTTGTGCCGATATGTGCCAGAGTTGTGCCGATATGTGCCAGAGTTGTGCCGATATGTGCCAGAGTTGTGCCGATATGTGCCAGAGTTGTGCCGATATGTGCCAGAGTTGTGCCGATATGTGCCAGAGTTGTGCCGATATGTGCCAGAGTTGTGCCGATATGTGCCAGAGTTGTGCCGATATGTGCCAGAGTTGTGCCGATATGTGCCAGAGTTGTGCCGATATGTGCCAGAGTTGTGCCGATATGTGCCAGAGTTGTGCCGATATGTGCCAGAGTTGTGCCGATATGTGCCAGAGTTGTGCCGATATGTGCCAGAGTTGTGCCGATATGTGCCAGAGTTGTGCCGATATGTGCCAGAGTTGTGCCGATATGTGCCAGAGTTGTGCCGATATGTGCCAGAGTTGTGCCGATATGTGCCAGAGTTGTGCCGATATGTGCCAGAGTTGTGCCGATATGTGCCAGAGTTGTGCCGATATGTGCCAGAGTTGTGCCGATATGTGCCAGAGTTGTGCCGATATGTGCCAGAGTTGTGCCGGAGTTGTGCCAGAGTTCTGCCTGAGTTGTGCCAGAGTTGTGCCAGAGTTGTGCCAGAGTTGTGCCAGAGTTGTGCTAGTGTTGTGCCAGATTTGTGCCAGAGTTGTGTAAGAGTTGTGCCATGGTTATGCCAGAGTTGTGCCAGAGTTCTACCAAAGTTGTGCCAGAGTTGTGCAAGAGTTGTGCCGTAGTTGTGCCATAGATGTGCCAGAGTTGTGCCAGAGTTGTGCCAGAGTTGTGCCAGAGTTGTGCCAAAGGTGTGCCATAGTTGTGCCAAAGTTTTGCCAGAGTTGTACCAGAATTGTAACAAAGTCGTGCCAGAGTTGTGCCAGAGTTGTGCCAGAATCATGCCAATGTCGTGCCAGAGTTGTGCTAGAGTTGTGCGAGAGTTGTGCAATAGTTGTGTCGATTTGTGCCAGAGTTGTGCCAGGGTTGCGCCACACCTATGCCAGAGTTGTGCCATAGTTGTGCCAGAGTTTTGCCAGAGTCGTGCCATAGTTGTACCAGAGTTGTGCCAGAGTTGTGCCGGAGTTGTGTCTGAGTTGTACTATATTTGTGCCAGAGTTATGGCAGAGTTGTGCCATAGTTGTGCCAAAGTTGTGCCAGAGTTGTGCCAGAGATGTGCCAGAGTTGTACCAGATTTGAAACATAGTTGTGCAAAAGTTGTGCCAGAGTTGTGCCATAATCATGCAAGAGTCGTGCCAGAGTCGTGCCAGAGTTGTTCCAGAGTTGTGCCATAGTTGTGCCAGTGTTCTGCTAGAGTTGTGCCAGAGTTGTGCCAGAGTTGTGCCAGACATGTGCCAGAGTTGTGCCTGAGTAGTGCCAGAGTTGTGCCAGAGTTGTGCCAGAGTTGAGCCAGAGTTGTGCCAGAGTTGTGCCAGAGTTGTACCAGAGTTATGCCACATTTGTGCCAGAGTTGTGCCATAGTTGTGCGAGTTGTGCCAGAGTTCTGCCAGAGTTGTGCCAGAGTTGTGCCAGAGTTGAGCCAGAGTTGTGCCAGAGTTGTGCCAGAGTTGTACCAGAGTTATGCCACATTTGTGCCAGAGTTGTGCCATAGTTGTGCGAGTTGTGCCAGAGTTCTGCCAGAGTTGTGCCAGAGTTGTGCCAGAGTTGTGTCAGGGTTGTGCCAGAGTTGTGCCAGAGTTGTGCCGATATGTGCCAGAGTTGTGCCAGAGTTGTGCCAGTGGTCGTGCCAGAACTGTGCCAGAGTTGAGCCAGAGTTGTGCCAGAGCTGTGACAGAGTTGTGCAAGAGTTGTGCGAGAGTTGTTCCTGAGTTGTGCCAAAGATGTGCCAGAGTTGTGCCATGGTTGTGCCAGAGGTGTGCCAGAGTTTTGCCAGAGTTGTGCCAGAGTTGTAACAGAGCTGTGCCATTATTGTGCCAGAGTTGAGCCGAGTTGTGCCAGAGCTGTGCCAGAGTTGTGCCAGATCCGTGCCAGACTTGTGCCAGAGTCATGCCAGAGTTGTGCAAGAGTTATGCCAGAGGTGTGCGAGAGTTGTCCCAAAGTTGTGCCAGAGTTGTGCCAGAGTTGTGCCAGAGTTGTGCCAGAGTTGTGCTAGAGTTGTGTTAGAGTTGTGTCAGTGTTGTGCGGAGTTGTGCCAGAGTTGTGCCAGAGTCGTCCGAGAGTTGCGCCAGATTTGTGCCAAGTTGTGCAAGAGTTGTGCCAGGGTTGTGCGAGAGTTGTGCCAGATTTGTGCCAGAGTTGTGCCAGGGTTGTGCCAGAGTTGTTCCATAGTTGTGCCAAAATTGTGCTAGAATTGTGCCAGAGTTGTGCCAGAGGGGTGCCAGATTTGTGCCAGAGTTGTGCCAAAGGTGTGCTGGAGTTGAGCCAGAGTTGTGCCAGAGTTGTACCAGATTTGTAACAAAATTGTCCCAGAGTTGTACCAGAGTTGTTCCAGAATCATGCCAGAGTCGTGGCAGAGTTGTGCCACAGTTGTGCAAGAGTTGTGCAAGAGTTGTGCCGATTTGTGCCAGAGTTGTACCAGGGTTGTGCGAGAGTTGTGCCAGAGTTGTGCCAGAGTTGTGCCATAGTTCTGCCAGAGTCGTGCCATAGTTGTACCAGAGTTGTGCCAGAGTTGTGCCAGAGTTGTGTCTGAGTTGTACTGGAATTGTGCTAGAGTTGTGGCAGAGTTGTGCATGAGTTGTGCAAGAGTTATGCCAGAGTTGTACCAGATTTGAAACAGAGTTGTGCCAAAGTTGAGCCAGAGTTTTTCCATAATCATGCCAGAGTCGTGCCAGAGTTGTGCCAGAGTTGTGCCAGAGTTGTGCCAGAGTTGTACCAGAGTTGTGCCAGAGTTGTGCCAGAGTTGTGCCAGAGTTGTGCCAGGGTAGTGCCAGAGTTGTACCAGAGTTGTGCCAGAGTTGCGCCACAGTTGCGCCAAAGTTTTGCCAGAGTTGTGCCAGAGTTCTGCCAGAGTAGTTCCAGAGTTGCGCCAGAGTTGTGCCAGAGTTGTGCCGGAGTTGTTCAAGAGTTGTGCCAGAGTTGTGCCAGGGTAGTGCCAGAGTTGTACCAGAGTTGTGCCAGAGTTGCGCCACAGTTGCGCCAAAGTTTTGCCAGAGTTGTGCCAGAGTTCTGCCAGAGTAGTTCCAGAGTTGCGCCAGAGTTGTGCCAGAGTTGTGCCGGAGTTGTTCAAGAGTTGTGCCAGAGTTGTGCCAGGGTAGTGCCAGAGTTGTACCAGAGTTGTGCCAGAGTTGCGCCACAGTTGCGCCAAAGTTTTGCCAGAGTTGTGCCAGAGTTCTGCCAGAGTAGTTCCAGAGTTGCGCCAGAGTTGTGCCAGAGTTGTGCCGGAGTTGTTCAAGAGTTGTGCCAGAGTTGTGCCAGGGTAGTGCCAGAGTTGTACCAGAGTTGTGCCAGAGTTGCGCCACAGTTGCGCCAAAGTTTTGCCAGAGTTGTGCCAGAGTTCTGCCAGAGTAGTTCCAGAGTTGCGCCAGAGTTGTGCCAGAGTTGTGCCGGAGTTGTTCAAGAGTTGTGCCAGAGTTGTGCCAGGGTAGTGCCAGAGTTGTACCAGAGTTGTGCCAGAGTTGCGCCACAGTTGCGCCAAAGTTTTGCCAGAGTTGTGCCAGAGTTCTGCCAGAGTAGTTCCAGAGTTGCGCCAGAGTTGTGCCAGAGTTGTGCCGGAGTTGTTCAAGAGTTGTGCCAGAGTTGTGCCAGGGTAGTGCCAGAGTTGTACCAGAGTTGTGCCAGAGTTGCGCCACAGTTGCGCCAAAGTTTTGCCAGAGTTGTGCCAGAGTTCTGCCAGAGTAGTTCCAGAGTTGCGCCAGAGTTGTGCCAGAGTTGTGCCGGAGTTGTTCAAGAGTTGTGCCAGAGTTGTGCCAGGGTAGTGCCAGAGTTGTACCAGAGTTGTGCCAGAGTTGCGCCACAGTTGCGCCAAAGTTTTGCCAGAGTTGTGCCAGAGTTCTGCCAGAGTAGTTCCAGAGTTGCGCCAGAGTTGTGCCAGAGTTGTGCCGGAGTTGTTCAAGAGTTGTGCCAGAGTTGTGCCAGGGTAGTGCCAGAGTTGTACCAGAGTTGTGCCAGAGTTGCGCCACAGTTGCGCCAAAGTTTTGCCAGAGTTGTGCCAGAGTTCTGCCAGAGTTATAACAGAGTTGTCCCAGAGTTGTGCATGAGTTGTGCCAGAGTTGTGCCAGAGTTGTGCCAGAGTTGTGCCAGTTTTGTGCCAGTTTTGTGCGAGGTTTGTGCCAGAGTTGTGCAAGAGTTGTGCCATGGTTATGCAAGAGTTGTGCCAGAGTTGTGCCAGGGTTGTGCTAGAGTTGTGCCAGAGTTGTGCCTGAGTTGTACCAGATTTGTACCAGAGTTAAGCCAGAGTCATGCCAATGTCGTGCCAGAGTCGTGCCAGAGTTGTGGCAGAGTTGTGCCATCGTTGTGCTAGAGTTTTGCCAGACTTGTGCCAGAGTTGTGCCAGAGTTGTGCCTGAGTTGTGCCTGAGTTGTACCAGAGTTGTGCCAAAGTTGTGCCAGAGTTGTGCCAGAGTATTTCCAGATATGTGCCAGAGTTGTGCCAGAGTCGTGCTATAGTTGTGCCAGAGTTGTGCCAGAGTTGTGCAAGAGTTGTACCAGAGTTGTGCCAGAGTTGAGCCAGAGTTGTGCCAAAGTTCTGCCAGAGTTGTGCAAGAGTTGTGCCATAGTTGTGCAAGAGTTGTGCCAGAGTTGTGCCAGAGTTGTGCCAGAGTTCTACCAGAGTTGTGCCAGAGTTGTGTCTATATGTCCCAGAGTTGCTCCAGAGTTGTGCCAGAGTCGTGTCAGAGTTGTGCCAGAGTTGTGTCAGAGTTGTGCCAGAGATGTATCATAGTTGTACCAGAATTGTGCCAGATTTGTGCCAGAGGTGTACCAGAGTTGTGCCAGAGTTGTGCCATATTTTTGCCTGAGTTGTGCCAGAGGTGTGCCAGAGTTGTGCCAGAGTTGTGCCAGATTTGTGCCAGAGTTGTGCCAGAGTTGTGCCAGAGTTGTTCCATAGTTGTGCGTGAGTTGTGCCAGAGTTGTGCAAGAGTTGTACCAGAGTTGTGCCAGAGTTGCGCCACAGTTGCGCCAAAGTTTTGCCAGAGTTGTGCCAGAGTTGTGCCAGAGTTGTGCCAGAGTTGT
>SZWC01000025.1:683514-792996 GCA_023375785.1 Penium margaritaceum | reverse complement strand
AGAGTTGTGCCAGAGTTGTGCCAGAGTTGTGCCATAGTTGTGCCAGAGTTGTGCAAGAGTTGCACCAGAGTTGTGCCAGAATTGAGCCAGAGTTGTGCCAAAGTTCTGCCAGAGTTGTACAAGAGTTGTGCCATAGTTGTGCAAGAGTTGTGCCAGAGTTGTGCGAGAGTTGTGCCAGAGTTCTGCCAGAGTTGTGCCAGAGTTGTGTCAATATGTCCCAGAGTTGCTCCAGAGTTTTGCCAGAGTCGTGTCAGAGGTGTGCCAGCGTTGTGTCAGAGTTGTGCCATAGTTGTATCATAGTTGTACCAGAATTGTGCCAGATTTGTGCCAGAGGTGTACCAGAGTTGTGCCAGAGTTGTGTCATATTTGTGCCAGAGTTGTGCCAGAGGTGTGCCACAGTTGTGCCAGCGTTGTGCCAGATTTGTGCCAGAGTTGTGCCAGAGTTGTTCCATAGTTGTGCGTGAGTTGTGCCAGAGTTGTGCAAGAGTTGTACCAGAGTTGTGCCTGAGTTGCGCCACAGTTGCGCCAAAGTTCTGCCAGAGTTGTGCCAGAGTTGTGCCAGAGTTGTGCCAGAGTTGTGCCAGAGTTGTGTCGATATGTGCCAGAGTTGTGCCAGAGTTGTGCCAGAGTCGTTTCAGAGTTTTGCCAGAGTTGTGCCAGAGTTGTGCCCGAGGTGTACCAGAGTTGTGCCAGAGTTGTCCCATAGTTGTGCCAGAGTTGGGCCAGAGGTGTGCCAGAGTTGCGCCAGAGTTGTGCCAGAGTTGTGCCAGAGTTGTGTCAGGGTTGTGCCAGAGTTGTGCCAGAGATGTGCGGATATGTGCTAGAGTTGTGCCAGAGTCATGCCAGAATTGTGCCAGAGTTGTGCCAGAATTGTGCCAGACCTGTGACATGGTTGTGCCAGGGTTTTGCCAGAGTTGTGCGGATGTTGAGCCAGAGATGTGCCAGAGTTGTGCCATAGTTGTGCCAGAGGTGTGCCAGAGTTGTGCCAGAGTTGTGCCAGAGTTGTGCCAGAGCTGTGCCAGAGTCGTGCCAGAGTTGTGCCATAGTTGTGCCAAGATTGTGCCAGAGTTGTGCCAGAGTTGTGCCATAATTGTGCCAGAGTTGAGCCGAGTTGTGCCAGAGTTGTGGCACAGTTGTGCCAGATCCGTGCCACAGTTGTGCCAGATCCGTGCCAGCGTTGTGCCAGACATGTGCTAGAGTTGTGTCTGAGTTGTGCCAGTTTTGTGCCAGAGTTGTGCCAGAGTTGTGCCATAGCTGTGCCATTGTTGTGCTAGAGTTGTGCCAGAGTTGTGCCAGAATTGTGCAAGAGTTGTGCCAAAGTTGTGCCAGAATTGTGCCACATTTGTGCCAGAGTTGTGCCATAGTTGTGCAAGTTGTGCCAGAGTTGTGCCAGAGTTGGGCCAGAGTCGTGCCAAAGTTGTGCTAGAGTTGTGCCAGAGTTGTACAGAGTTGTGCCTGTTGTGCCAAAGTTGTGCTAGAGTTGTGCCAGAGTTGTACAGAGTTGTGCCTGTTGTGCCAAAGTTGTGCTAGAGTTGTGCCAGAGTTGTACAGAGTTGTGCCTGTTGTGCCAAAGTTGTGCTAGAGTTGTGCCAGAGTTGTACAGAGTTGTGCCTGTTGTGCCAAAGTTGTGCTAGAGTTGTGCCAGAGTTGTACAGAGTTGTGCCTGTTGTGCCAAAGTTGTGCTAGAGTTGTGCCAGAGTTGTACAGAGTTGTGCCTGTTGTGCCAAAGTTGTGCTAGAGTTGTGCCAGAGTTGTACAGAGTTGTGCCTGTTGTGCCAAAGTTGTGCTAGAGTTGTGCCAGAGTTGTACAGAGTTGTGCCTGTTGTGCCAAAGTTGTGCTAGAGTTGTGCCAGAGTTGTGCCAGAGTTGTGCAAGAGCTGTGCCAGGGTTGTGCGAGAGTTGTGCCAGATT
Source organism: Penium margaritaceum (assembly GCA_023375785.1). NCBI lineage: Eukaryota > Viridiplantae > Streptophyta > Zygnematophyceae > Desmidiales > Peniaceae > Penium > Penium margaritaceum. The sequence continues at coordinate 791,085 of SZWC01000025.1, read as the reverse complement.
TGTGCCAGAGTTGTGCCAGAGTAGTGCCAGAGTTGTTCCATAGTTGTGCCAAAGTTGTGCTAGAGTTGTGCCAGAGTTGTGCCAGAGTTGTGCCAGGGTTGTGCCAGAGTTGTGCCAGAGTTGTGCCAGAGTGGTGCCAGAGTTGTGCCAGAGTCGTGCCATAGTATTCACAAACCATTGTCTTCCACTCCGACCATTTGTGACCCGCATTATGTGTTGTCAACGTTGACCACACAGGGTGGATGTCTTTGGTCAAAGGCTGTACATATGCCTTCTTTGGTCGGTCATTGTGCATGGTAGTGACACCGTGCTACTACTGACTGAAGGTCGTTGTACTTGCTAGTTGAGAACTGATATTCCCATAGCATTGTTTCCTCTCCTGACCGTTTGTGACTCGTGTTATGGTTGGTCAACGTTGGCCACCCATATTGAAATTCTCTGGTCATGGTCAATGACATATGCCTAGTTTGGTTGTTTGGTGTCCATATTAGCCACACCGTGCCACTGCGTATCAAAGTTATTTCTCCTTTCTTGTCCATACATAGGGTTCCCAAACCATTGTCTCTCTCTCTGACCATTTGTGACTCGTGTTATGAGTTGTCAATGTTCACCACACATAGTGAACTTTGTCGGTCATAGTCATTGACCTATGCATCATTTGGTTGGTCACTGTGCACGATAGCCACACCGTGCCACTTCTTGTTGAAAATCTTTCTACTTACTAGTCGATAACTAGTGTTCCCAACCCATGGTTTCCCCCACTGACCAATTATTGACTCGTGTTATGAGTTTTAAACGTTGACCTTACACTGTGAAATCCGTTTGGTCATGGTTAGTGACATATGCCTACTTTTGGTTTGTCACGGTACATGGTTACCACGCCGTGTCACTACGTATCGAAGGTCTTTGTGCTGTCTAGTTGATACCTAGTGTTCCCAACCCGTTGTTAGCCCCTTTGAATATCTGTGACTCGTGTTGTGAGTTGTCAACGTTGACCACATGAATTGAAATTCTTTGATCATGGCCAGTGACATATGCATACTTTGGTTGGTCATTGTGCATTGTAGCCACACTGTGCCACTACATACTGAAGGTATTTGTACTTTCTAGTCAATAAGTAGTATTTAGAAACCATTATCTTCCACTGTACCCATTTGTGACTCGTGTTATGAGCTATCAAAGTTTACCACACTTGGTGAGATTCTTTGGTCATGGTCAGTGACATATGCACTCCTTGGTTGGTCATCGTGCATGGTATCCACACCGTGCCACAACGCATTGAAGGTCATTGTGCTTGCTAGTTGATACCTGGTGTTCCCAAAATATTGTTTCCCCCTCTGACTATTTGTGACTCGTATTATGAGTTGTCAACGTTGACAACACACAGTGGATTTCTTTGGTCAAAAGCAATACATATGCTTACTTTGGTCGGTCATTGTGCCTGGTAACCACACCGTGCTACTACTCATTGAAGGGCGTTGTACGTGCTAGTTAAGAAATGATATTCCCGGGCCATTGTTTCCCCCTCTGACCATTTTTGACTCGTGTTATGAGTTGTCAACGTTGACAACACACAGTGGACTTCTTCCGTCATAGTCAGTGACGTATTCATCCTTTGGTTGGTCACTGTGTACGCTAACCACACCGTGCCACTACTTGTTGAAGTTCTTTGTACTCGCTAGTTGATAACTAGTGTTCCTAACCTATTGTTTCCCCTCTGACCATTTGTGACTCGTGTGATGAGTTTTCAACATTGACCACCCATATTGAAATTCTTTGGTCATGGTTAGTGACACATGCCTAGTTTGGTTTGTCACTGTACGTGGTTACCACGCCGTGTCACTACGTATCAAAAGTCTTTGCACTTTATAGTTGATAGCTAGTGTTCCCAAACCATTGTTACCCCCCTCTAACTACCAGTGACTCGTGTTGTGAGTTGTCAACGCTGACCACATGAAGTGAAGTTCGTTGGTCATGGTCAGTGACATATGCATACTTTGGTTGGTCACTGTGCATGGTAGCCACGCTGTGCCACTACATATTGAAGGTATTTGTACTTGCTAGTCGATAGCTAATATTCATAAGCCATTATCTTCCACCCTGACCATTTGTGACTTGTGTTATGAGCTCTCAGAGATTATCACACTTAGTGACATTATTTGATTATGGTCAGCAACATATGCCTTCTTTGGTAGGTCATCGTGCATGGTATCCACACCGTGCATCAACTTATTGCAGGTCCTTGTGCTTGCTAGTTGATACGTGGTGTTCCCAAAACCATTCTCTCCCCCTCTGACCATTTCTGACTCCTGTTATGAGTTCTCAGCGCTGACCACACACAGCGGATTTCTTTGGTCAAAGATTGTACACATGCCTACTATGGTTGGTCAGTGTGTATTGTAGCCACACCGTGCTTATACTGCTTGAAGGTCGCTGTACTTGCTTGTTGATAACTGATATTCCCATAGCATTACTTCCACCCCTGAACGTTTATGACTCGTGTTATGGTTGGTAAATGTTGACCACACATTGAAATTCTTTCATCATGGTCGGTCACATATGCCTAGTTTGGTTCTTTGGTGTGCATAGTAGCCACACCGTGCTACTACGTATTGAATTTCCTTGTCCTTTCTAGTTGATACATATGGTTCCCAAACCATTGTCTCTCCCTCTGACCATTTGTGACTCGTGTTATGAGTTGTCAATGTTGACCATACATAGTGGACTTCTTCGGTCATAGTCACTGAAATGTGCATCCTTTGATTGCTTTTTGTGCACGCTAGCCATATTGTGCCACTACTTGTTGAAAATCTTTCTACTTCCTAGTTGATAAGTAGTGTTCCCAACCCATTGTTTCCCTCACTAACCATTTTTGACTCGTGTTATGAGTTTTCAACGTTGACCACACACTGTGAAATCCGTTTGGTCATGGTTTGTGACATATGCCTACATTGGTTTGTCACTGTACATGGTTACCACGCTGTGTCATTACGTATCAAAGGTCTTTGTACTTTCTTCTTGACAGCTAGTGTTCCCAAACCTTTGTTAGCACCCTCTGACTATCTGTGACTCGTGTTGTGAGTCGTAAATGTTGACCACATGAAGTGAAATTCTTTGTTCATGGTCAGTGACACATGCATACTTTGGTTGAACACTATCCATTGTAGCCACACTGTGCCACTACATATTGAAGGTATTTGTATTTGCTAGCCGATAACTAGTATTCACAATCTATTATCTTCCACCCTGACCATTTGTGGCTCGCGCTATGTGATGTCAAAGTTTACCACACTTAATGACATTATTTGGTCATGGTCATTGACATATGCCTACTTTGGTTGGTCATCGTGCATGGTATCCACACCGTGCCACAATGTATTGAAGCTCCCTATGCTTGCTATTTGATACTTTGTGTTCCCAAACCATTGTTTCCCCCATCTGACCATTTGTGACTCGTATTATGAGTTGTCAACGTTGACCACACACAGCGGATTTATTTGGTCAAAGATAGTACGTTTGCCTACTTTGGTCAGTCATTGTGCATGGTAGCCATACCGTGCTACTACTGACTGAAGGTCGTTCTACTTGGTAGTTGAGAACTGATATTCCCATAGTATTGTTTCCTCCCCTGACTGTTTGTGACTTGTGTTGTGGTTGGTGAACGTTGACCACCCGTGTTGAAATTCCCTGGTCATGGTCAGTGACATATGCCTGGTTTGGTTGTTTGGTGTGCATATTGGCCACACTGGGCCACTACGTATTGAAGTTATTTGTCCTTTCTAGTCGATACATAGGTTCCCAAACCATTGTCTCTCCCTATGACCATTTGTGACTCGTGTTATTAGTTGTCAATGTTGAACACACATAGTGGACTTTTTCGGTCATAGTCAGTGACATATGCATCCTTTGGTTGGTTACTATGCACGCTAGCCACACCGTGCCACTGCTTGTAAAAAATTTGTCTACTTGCTAGTTGATAACTAGTGTTCCCAACCCATGGTTTTCCATACTGACCATTTGTGACTCGTGTTATGCGTTTTCAACGTTGATCACACACTGTGAAATGCGTTTGGTCCTGTTTAGTGGCATGTGCCTACTTTGGTTTGTCCCTGTACATGGTTACCACACCGTGTCACTGCGTATCAAAGGTCTGTGTCCTTTCTAGTTCATAGCTAGTGTTCCCAAACCGTTGTTAGCTCCTTTGAATATCTGTGACTTGTGTTGTGAGCTGTCAACATTGACCACATGAGTGCAATTCGTTGGTCATGGTCAGTGACATATGCATACTTTGGTTGGTCACTGTGCATGGTAGCCATGATGTGCTACTACATATTGAAGGTATTTGTACTTGCTACTTGATAATTACTATTCGCAAACCATTATCTTCCACCCTGACCATTTGTGACTCGTGTTATGAGTTGTCAAAGTTTACCACACTCAGTGACATCATGTGGTCATGGTCAGTGACATATGCCTACTTTGGTTGGTCATCGTGCATGGTATCCACACAGTGCCACATCTTATTGAAGGTCCTTGTGCTTGCTAGTTGATACCTAATGTTTCCAAACCATTGTCTCCCCCTCTGACTATTTGTGACTCCTGTTATGAGTTGTGAACGCTGACCAGACACAGCAGGTTTCTTTGGTCATAGGTAGTACACATGCCTACTTTGGTTGGTCATTGTGCATGGTAGCCACACCGTGCTTATACTGATTGAAGGTTGCTGTACTTGCTAGTTGAGAACTGATATCCCCCCAGCATTATTTCCCCCCCTGACCGTTTGTGACTTGTGTTATGGTTGGTCAACGTTGACCACCCATATTGAAATTCTCTGGTCATGGTCAGTGACATATGCCTAGTTTGGTAGTTCGGTGTGCATATTAGCCACACTGTGCCACTACGTATTGAAGTTCTTTGTCCTTTCTAGTCGATACTTAGGGTTCCCAAACCATTGTCTCTCCCTCTGACCATTTCTGACTCGTGTTATGAGTTGTCAATGTTGACCACACATAGTGGACTTCTTCGGTCATAGTCAGTGACATGTGCATCCTTTGGTTGGTCACTGTGCACGCTAGCCACACCGTGCCACTACTTGTTGAAAATCTTTCTACTTGCTAGTTGATAACTAGAGTTCCCATCCCATGGTTTCCCCCAGTGACGTTTTGTGACTCGTGTTATGAGTTTTCAATGTTGACTACACACGGTGAAATCCGTTCGGTCATGGTTAGTGACATATGCCTACTCTGTTTTGTCCCTGTACATGGTTACCACGCTGTGCCACTATGTATCAAATGCCTTTGTACTTTCTAGTTGATAGCTAGTATTCCCAAACCGTTGTTAGCCCATCTGAATATCTGTGACTCGTGTTGTGAGTTGTCAACATTGACCACATGAAGTGGAATTCGTTGGTCATGGTCAGTGAAATATGCATACTTTGGTTGGTCGGTGTGCATTGTAGCCACACTGTGCCACTACATATTGAAGGTATTTGTACTTGCTAGTTGATAGCTTGTATCTAGAAACCATTATCTTCCACTCTGACCATTTGTGACTCGTGTTATGAGCTGTCAACGTTTACCACACATGGTGACATTCTTTCGTCATTGTCAGTGACATATGCATACCTTGGTTGGTCATCCCGCATGGTATCCACACCGTGCCACAACGTGTTGAAGATCATTGTTATTGCTTGTTGATACCTGGTGTTCCCAAACAATTGTTTCCCCTTCTGACTATTTGTGACTCGTATTATGAGCTGTCAATGTTGAACACACACAGCGGATTTCTTTGGTCAGAGGTTGTACACATGCCTACTTTGGTCAGTCATTATGCATGGTAGCCACACCGTGCTACTACTGATTGACGGGCGTTGTTCTTGCTAATTGAGAGCTAATATTCGGGGAACATTGTTTTCCCTATGACCATTTGTGACTCGTGTTATGGTTGGTGAACGTTGACCACCCATATTGAAATTCTTTGGTCATGTTCAGTGACATATGCCTTGTTTTGTTATTTGGTGTACATAGTAGCCACACCTTGCCACTACGTATTGAAGATATTTGTCATTTCTAGTCCATTCATAGGGTTCCCAAACCATTGTCTCTCCCTGTGACCATTCGCGACTCGTGTTATGAGTTGTCAATGTTGACCACACATACTGGATTTCTTCGGTCATATTCAGTGAGGTATTTATCGTTTGGCTGGTCACTGTACACGCTAGCCACACCGTGTCTCTACTTGTTGAAGTTCTTCGTACTTGCTAGTTGACAACTAGTGTTCCCAACCCATTGTTTCCCACTCTGACCATTTGTGAATTGTGTTATGAGTTTTCAATATGGACCACACGCTATGAAATTTGTTTGGTCATTGTTAGTGACATATGCCTACTTTGCTTTGTCACTGTACATGGTTACCACGTCGTGTCACTACATATTAAAGATATTTGTGCTTTCTATTTAACACCAAGTGCTTCCAAACCATTGTTACCCCCCTTTGACTATGTGTGACTCGTGTTGTGAGTTGTCAACGCTGACCACATGGAGTGAAATTCGTTGGTCATGGTCCGTGACACATGCATACTTTGGTTGGTCACTGTGCATGGTAGCCACGCTGTGCCACTACATATTGAAGGTATTTGTAGTTGCTACTCGATAACTAGTATCCATGAACCACTGTCTTCCACTCTGACCAATTTGGACTCCTGTTATGAGCTGTCAAAGTACACCACACTTAGTGACATTATTTGGTCATGGTCAGTGACTTACGCCTACTTTGTTGGTCATCGTGCATGGTATCAACACCGTGCCACAACTTGTTGAAGGTCCTTGTGCTTGCTACTTGATAGCTGATGTTCCCAGACCATTGCTTTCCCCTCTGACCATTTTTGATTCGTATTACGAGTTGTCAACGCTGTCCAGACACAGCGGATTTCTTTGGTCAGAGGCAGTACATATGCCTACTTTGGTCAATCACTGTGCATGGTAGCCACACCGTGCTACTACTGACTGAAGGTTGCTGTACTTGTTAGTTGCGAACTGATATTCCCAAACCATTGTTTCCTCCCCTGAACGTTTGTGACTCGTGTTATAGTTGGTCAACGTTCACCACCCATATTGAAATTCTCTGGTCATGGTCAGTCACATATGCCTAGTTTGGATGTTTGGTGTGCATGTTAGCCACACCGTGCCACTACGTATTAAAGTTATTTGTCCTTCTAGTCCATGCATAGTGTTCCCAAACCATTGTCTCTCCCTCTGACCATTTGTGACTCGTGTTATGAGTTGTCAATGTTGACCACACATAATGGACTTCTTCGGTCATAGTCAGTGACGTATTCATCATTTGGTTGGTCATTTTGCATGCTAGCTACACCATGCTACTACTTGTTCAAGTTCTCCGTACTTGCTACTTGATAAGTAGAATTCATAACCCATTGTTTCCTCCTCTGACCATTTCTGACTCGTGTGATGAGTTTTCAACACTGACCACACACTCTGAAAGTTGTTTGGTCATGGTTAGTGACATATGCCTACTTTTGTTTGTCATTGTACATGGTTACCACGCCGTGTCACTACGTATTGAAGGTATTTGTGCTTTGCAGTCAATTGCTAGTGTTCCCAAACCATTGTTGCCCCTTTTGACTATCCGTGACTCGTGTTGTGAGTTTTCAATGCTGACCACATGAAGTGAAATTTGTTGGTCATGGTCAGTGACATCTGCATACTTTCGTTGGTCACTGTGCATGGTAGCCACGCTGTGCCACTACATATTGAAGGCACTTGTACTTGCTACTTGATGACTAGTATTCACAAACCATTGTCTTCCACTCTGACCATTTGTGACTCGTGTTATGAGTTGTCAAAGTTTACCACACTTAGTGACATTAATTGGTCATTGTCAGTGATGTATGCCTATTTTGGTTGGTCATCCTGCATGGTATCCACACCGTGCCACAACTTATTGAAGGTCCGTGTGCTTGCCAGTTGATACCTGGTGTTCCTAAACCATTGTCTCCCCCTCTGACCATTTGTGACTGCTATAATGAGTTGTCAACGGTGACCACACACAGCAGATTTCTTTGGTCAAAGGTAGTACATATGCCTACTTTGGTCGGTCACTGTGCATGGTAGCCACACCGTGCTTATACTGAATGAAGGTCGCTGTACTTGCTAGTTGAGAACTGATATTCACGGACCATTGTTTCCCCCTCTGACCGTTTGTGACTCGTGTTATGGTTGGTGAATGTTGACCACTTGTATTGAAATTCTTTCATCATGGTCAGTGACATATGCCTAGTTTGGTTATTTGATGTGCATAGTAGCCACACCGTGCCACTACGTATCGAAGTTCTTTGTCCATTTTAGTCCATACATAGGGTTCCTTACCCATTGTCTCTCCCTCTGATCATTTGTGACTCGTGTTATGAGATGTCAATGTTGACAATACATAGTGGATCTCTTCGGTCATAGTCAGTGACGTGTGCATCCTTTGGTTGGTCACTGTGCATGCTAGTCACACCGTGCCACTACTTGTTGAAAGTCTTTCTACTTGTTAGTTGATAACTAGTGTTCCCAACCCATGGTTTCCCCCACTGACCATTTGTGACTCGTGTTATGAGTTGTCAACGTTGACCACACACTATGGAATCCGTTTGGTTATTGTTTGTGACATATGCCGACTTTGGTTTGTCACTGTACATGGTTACCACGTCGTTTCTTTACGTGTCGAAGGTCTTTGTGCTTTCTTGTTGGCAGCTAGTGTTCTCAAACCATTGTTAGCCCCCTCTGACTATCTGTGACTCATGTTGTGAGTTGTAAATGTTGACCACATGAAGTGAAATTCTTTGTTCATGGTCAGTGACATATGCATACTTTGGTTGGTCACTGTGCATTGAAGCCACTCTGTGCCACTACATATTGAAGATATTTGTACTTGCTAGTCGATTACTAGAATTCACAAACCATTGTCTTCCACCCGGACCATTTGTGACTCGTAATATGAGTTGTCACAGTTTACCACACTTTGTGACATTATTTGTTCATGGTTAGTGACATATGCCTACTTTGGTTGGTCATCGTCATGGTATCCACACCGTGCCACGACGTATTGAAGCTCCTTGTGCTTGCTATTTGATACTTGGTGTTCCCAAACCATTGTTTCCCCCTCTGACCATACGTGACTCGTATTTTGACTTGTCAACGTTGGCCACACACAACGGATATCTTTGGTCAAAGGCACTACATATGCCCACTTTGGTCGGTTAATGTGCATGGTAGCCACACCGTGCTACTACTGACTGAAGGTTCTTGTACTTGCTAGTTGAGAATTGATGTTCCCATAGCATCATTTCCTCCCATCACCGTCTGTGACTCGTGTTATGGTTGGTCAACGTTGACCACCCATATTGATATTCTGTGGTCATGGTCAGTGACATATGCCTAGTTTGGTAGTTTGGTGTGCATATTAGCCACACCGTGCCACTACGTATTGAAGTTCTTTGTCCTTTATAGTCAATGCATAGGGTTCCTTAACCATTGTCTCTCCCTCTGGCCATTTTTTACTCGTGTTATGAGTTGTCAATGTTGACCATACATAGTGGACTTCTTCGGTCATTGTCAGTGACATATGCATCCTTTGGTTGGTCACTGTGCACGCTAGCCACACCGTGCCACTACTTGATGAAACTCTTTCTACTTGCTAGTTGATAACTAGTGTTCGCAACCCATGGATTCCCCTACTGACGATTTGTGACTCGTGTTATGAGTTTTCAACGTTGACCACACATTGTGAAATCCGTTTGGTCATGGTTAGTGACATATACCTACTTTGGTTTGTCCCTGTGCATGGTTACCACGCCGTGTCACTACATATCGAAGGTCTTTGTGCTTTCTAGTTGATAGCTAGTGTTCCCAAGCCGTTGTTACCTCCTCTGAATATCTGTGACTCGTGTTGTGAGTTGTCAACATTGACCACATGAAGTGAAATTCTTTGGTCATTATCACTGAAATATGCATACTTTAGTTGGTCACTGTGCATTGTAGCCTCACTGTGCCACTACATATTGAAGGTATTTGTATTTGCTAGTCGATAACTAGTAGTTAGAAACCATTATCTTCCACCCTGACCATTTACAACTCGTGTTATGAGCTGTCAAGGTTTACCACACATGATGACATTCTTTGGTCATGGTCAGTAACAAATGCATACCTTGGTTGGTCATCGTGCATGGTATCCACACCGACCCACAACGTGTTGAAGGTCATTGTGCTTGCTAGTTGATACCTGGTGTTCCCAAACAATGTTTTCCCCCTCTCACTATTTGTGACTTGTATTATGAGTTGTCAACATTGAACACTCACAGCGGATTTCTTTGGTCAAAGGCTGTACATATGCCTACTTTGGTCGGTCATTGTGCATGGTAGCCACACCGTGCTACTACTGATTGACGGGTGTTGTACTTGCTAGTTGAGAACTAATATCCCCGGACCATTGTTTCCCCCTGTGACCGTTTGTGACTCGTGTTATGGTTGGTGAACGTTGACCACCCATATTGAAATTATGTGGTCATGGTCAGTGACACATGCCTTGTTTGGTTTTTTGGTGTACATAGTAGCCACACCGTGCCACTACGTATTGAAGTTATTTGTCATTTCTAGTCCATTCATAGGGTTCCCAAACCATTGTCTCTCCATCTGACCATTCGTGACTCCTGTTACGAGTTGTCAATGTTGACCACGTATACTGGATTTCTTCGGTCATAGTCACTGACGTATTCATCCTTTGGTTGGTCACTGTGCACGCTAGCCACACCATGCCACTACTTGTTGAAGTTCTTCATACTTGCTAGTTGACAACTAGTGTTCCCAACCCATTGTTTCCCACTATGACCATTTGTGACTCGTGTTATGAGTTTTCAATATTGACCACACGCTATGAATTTTTTTTGGTCTTTGTTAGTGACATATGCCTAGTTTGGTTTGTCAGTGTACATGGTTACCACGCCGTGTCACTACATATTAAAGGTATTTGTGCTTTCTAGATAACAACTAGTGTTCCCAAACCATTGTTACCCCCCTTTGACTATCTGTGACTCGTGTTGTGAGTTGTCAACGTTGACTACATGAAGTGAAATTCGTTGGTCATGGTCAGTGCCATAAGCATACTTTGGTTGGTCATTGTGCATGGTAGCCACGCTGTGCCTCTTCATATTGAAGGTATTTGTACTTGCTTCTCGATAGCTAGTATCCACGAACCATTGTCTTCCATTCTAACCAATTTGGACTCGTGTTATGAGTTGTCAAAGTATACCACACTTAGTGACATATTTTGGTCATGGTCAGTGACATACGCCTACTTTGGTTGGTCATCGTGCATGGTATCCACACCGTGCCACAACTTGTTGAAGGTCCTTGTGCTTGTTATTTGATACTCAATGTTCCCTGATCATTGTTTCCCCCTCTGACCATTTGTGATTCGTATTATGACTTGTCAACGCTGTCTCCACACAGCGGATTTCTTTGGTCAGACGCAGTACATATGCCTACTTTAGTCAGTCAGTATGCATGGTAGCCACACCGTGCTACTAGAGGCTGAAGGTCGGTGTACTTTCTAGTTGATAACTGATATTCCCAAACCATTTTTTCCTCCCCTGTCCGTTTGTGGCTCGTGTTATGGTTGGTCAATGTTGACCACCGATATTGAAACATGCTGGTCATGGTCAGTGACATATGCCTAGTTTGGATGTTTGGTGTGCATATTAGCCACACTGTGCCACTACGTATTGAAGTTATTTGTCATTTCTAGTCCATGCATAGGGTTCCCAAACCATTGTCTCTCCCTCTGACCATTCGTGACTCGTGTTATGAGTTGTCAATATTGACCACACATAGTGGACTTCTTCGGTCATATTCAGTGAGGTATTTGTTGAGAAAGTGCCCCTCCGCATGCCCAAGTGCGGCGCCGGGAGGCGCTGACAAGCCGCCAGAAAATTGAAACTCCGCTCCGGCGGATCTGGCGACTCTGCATTGGCTCAGATCTCAAAATGGAGGATTTTCCCTGAAAGCTGACGAGTTGTTGAATTCGGTTGAAGTTATTTCGCCGGAATCGGACAAGTATCGAGGGAGATATGGCCTTCCAAAGTTGGGGTCTGCGCAGCGGCTCTTGGAGTTGGCTGCGACTCAAAATTTGGTCGATAATCGTCCGGACCGAGTAACAAAAATACCATTTGGAGAATATGCTCCGATAGGCCTGCCGAGGCGTCCGGTGGATGATCCACCTGATCCGGCGGATCATCCACCGGATCCAGTAGTGCAGGATGTTACCGAGGGACTTAGCCAAAATCCTGGCTCGACGTCCGAAACTCAGTAGTACGTTTTGTTACTCGGGGACTTGGTCAAAATTCTGACTGCAGGTCCGCGGATAGGTTTTGAACCTCGTCACACTTCATCACCAAACACGACCCAAAAGTGGGTAGGATGCATGGAAACAGTGCAGGGGACCCCCACACCATGTGCAATGGGACATGCCCCTTGGGAAAGGCGCTTCGCACGTGAACGAGGGCGCCACGGAGAGTGGCGGCGTCAGACTTCTGTGGTGGGTGAGACCTGCCCTTTGACAAACATAACTTGAGCTACGCTTGGCCGAATCGCACGCGGTTTGGTGCGTTAGAAAGCTCATGACTAGCCCTATAAATGTTGTGATCTTGTTCATGTTCAACAACTAACGCAAAACGACGTTATTCCCTTTGCAAACTGACTGTCTCTAACTTCCTGCTCACATAGCGTGAGGCGACTAGAAAGCTCACGCTCAGTCTCAGACTCACCCAAAACAGTAGATGTGAACCACTAGAGACTATCAGACAAACTTCGGGACCACATCACGCGGATCTCATCCTGACAAAGGGTTATGGGCCCACTCATCAGAACGCCTTCAACGTTCACGTCTTCCGCCGCGCACGGGATCGTCATCTTGGACGTCGCCGTGAAGTTTCTTAGAACTCGTCGGAGTAGCAACTGCGCACATGGTGTAGAAGGAGACGCAGCCCATTCGGAAGTATGCTTGTGGTCCGGGCTTTGGGCTATGGAGGTGGCAATGTGAACTACACCTCTCGCATAAGGTGCTGCTGGATGTCATGTTGGGAAAGGAGGTACTCACAGAGGCGACTGCTATGGACGCGGAGAAGCAGGCCTTCAAAAACAATAACACGGAGGCGCTCATGCTCGTGGTGTCCGGGACAGCCGAGTCATAGTGGGGCTACTTCCAAGGCTGCAAGCTGGCAGCCAAAGCTTGGGAAAAGCTCTGCGCCATCCACCAATCCAAGTCGCTTGCGAACAAAATCTTTGCGATAAAGCGGCTCCTCACGGTGAGAATCGAGGAGGGAGATGATGTCATCTCCACTATGCAGCGGATCGAGTCGCTTGCCTCGTAATGCAAGGACATGGGGTGGAAGATCGACACGCAGCTGCAGGCGATGGCCCTCCTCATGGCCCTACCTGACAGTTGGGACCCACTCATCACCGTCCTCGGAGGATGGTCGGAGGACAAGCTCACCTATGGCGTGGTCACAGAGTACATCCGCAACGAGGCGCAGCGTCGGAGCTGCGGGGAGTCCTTGTCTTCCTCATGGACCCTTGTCACCAAAATATGTGGTGGCAGAAGCGGGAGCCGAGGAAGTGGCGGAAAGGGCGGCGGCAAGAAGGGTGCCAAGAAAGGTGCGTGCCGCAATTACGGCAAGGAGGGCCATTGGGCCCGTGAGTGCCTGGAGGAGGCGAAGACCGGCGGCAAAAACGGCAAGGGCAGGTCACTCCTCAACGGCAACAAGAACCACTTCCTCAAGAAGGCAAATAGGCGATGCCTGGATTCCGGGGCCGAGGAGCACACCCAAGTCAAAAAGGTGGGGATTGTCACCTAGGAGAAGTCCTCAAATTCAATGGTGGTCGAGAATGACAAAGTCGAGTAGGCGGCCGGCCAAGGCGACGTGGAGGTGGAAGTCGTGGTGGGCGGCAAGAAGGAGTTGTGCACAATTCATGATGTGCAGCATGTCCCCGGCCTGGCTGATATTCTGAGTGTCAGCTGCTTGACGGACAAGGGGTATGAGGTGCTCTTCTACAAGAAAGGCGTAGTGGTGCGTATCGACGGCGACGGCGAGGTCGTGCTAAAGGCAAAGGGTGAGGGCGGTCTCTACATCGTGGAGACCAAGGTGGTCCCCGCGGCATCCGACGTAGCAGATTCGCAAGAGCGTGTCGTCAACATGGCAAAGGGCGGAAGCGCTGATCTGGAGCTCTTGCACCGACGGTTGGGACATTCACCGCCTACAACCGTTAAGGAGATGGCAAAGCGCGGCATGGTGCACAGCCTCGTCATCGACGGTGCAGATGTGGCAGCAGACGCAGTAGCGCACAAAAAGTGCAAGCCTTGCATTTTGGGCAAGGCGCGGCGCAAGCCATTCAATGAGAACGCGGCTCGCACAAAGGACCTGCTGGAGGTCGTGCACAGCAACGTGTACGGACCATTCAAAACGCCGTCAAACGGCGCCTTGAAATACTTTGTCACCTTCATTGATGACTGTAGCAGGAAGCTCTACGTGTACTTCATGAAGCGGAAAGGCGAGGTTCTGGACCGGCTGAAGGAGTACGTTGCAACGGTGGAGAGGCAGACTGGCCGGAAGGTAAGAGCGCTACGCAGCAACAATGGCGGATAGTACGTGGGCTGCAACGGGTGGATGAAGCAGCAGGGCATCAAGTGGGAACCCACTACGCCGTACTCGCCACAGTCCAATGGAGTGGCGGAGCGGGCGAACCAGACGCTGCTCAACATGGTGCAGACCATGCTTGTGGATGCGGGGTTGCCACGAGGTTTCTGGGCGGAGGCTGTGCGTACAATGACCTACACCATCAACCTCACCCCAACAGCGGTGTTGAAGGGTAAGGACCGCTGGAAGACGCCGCAGGAGGTTTGGAGCGGGCGCAAGCCAAACGTGGTGCACCTGAAGGTGTTCGGGTGCAAGGCGCACGCGATGGTGTAGGCGGCGCAACGATGCGACAGCAAGCTAGAACCGCAGGCAAAGCCGTGCTTGTTCCTTGGCCACGAGAGTGTGCAAATGGTGTACTGGTTGTGGGACCCATGCATGCAAGAGATCATCCGCAGCCGCGACGTCGAGTTCAACGAACAGCAGAGCTTCATCAGCAGCAGCAACGACATGAGCGTCGGAAACACTCCAAAACAGGGGGAGTGGTTCCAGCTCCATGACTACGAGGAGGAGCCAGCGGACACTGAGGTCGATGATGCGGCGTTAGAGCACGGCGGTGGAGCACATGTAGCAGCCGACGCGGAGGACTCCCACGATGATGCACCTGGGCTGGAGATCCGGCGGAATGATCCGTCGAAGGAGGCACCGCGGGTGCCGAAGCGCGCACTCCCGACGCAGTTCGCGTCGGGCGTCGGAGAAAAGTCCTCCGGACGCGCCGCTTGTCCGGTTGATGGTTCATCGGAGCAGGAAGAATCCTCGGGAAGCCGTCCGGTCGATGATTCACCGGAGAGGGCTGAATCGGAAGGATCGTAGTAGAGCGACGAGACGCTGCCAAGACTGCCGCGCCGCAGTGGGAGGCAGCGGAGAGCGGGGAAGCGTTTTGACGCAGTGACCGGTTGATGGATCGGCATGACGCGGTGCATGCTGGCTGCATCAACGGAGCCGACGACCGTGCAAGAGGCGCTTACGTGGCCCGAGGGGGAGTAGTGGGACGCCGCCATCAAGTCGGAGTTGGCGTCCATTGCTGAAAACGGCACGTGGCAGCTGGTTGACAGGCCAAAAGACGCCAACGTCATCGGCTCCAAGTGGGTCTTCAAGACCAAGTTCACAAAGGAAGGTGTGGTTGACAAGTTCAAGGCGCGGCTCATGGCAAAGGGGTACGCACAGCGCAAGGGCGAGCACTATGATTAGATGTTTGCCCCCGTCGCCAAGTTCACAAGCATCCGGGCGATCCTTGTGGAGGCAGCCGCGAAGGACATGGAGCTCCACCAAATGGACGTAAAGACGGCCTTCCTCAATGGCATCATCGACAAGGAAGTCTACATGGGGGTGCCGGAGGGGGTGGAGGTGCAAGAGGGCAAGGTGTGTAAGCTGCGGAAGTCCTTGTACGGGCTAAAACAATCGCCCCGATGCTGGTACCAACAGATGGACAGCTTCATGGCACAACTCGGCTTCAAGCGCTGTGAGGCGGATTACAGTGTGTACGTGCGGTGTAGCAAGAAGCTCCATCAGATTGTCGCACTCTACGTGGACGATCTGATCTTGTGCTCCTCAGACCTGCCGAGCCTACAGCAGCTGAAAGAGCTGCTGAGCAGCAGGTTCCAGATGTCGGACATGGGGGAGCTGGAATTCTACCTTGGGGTGAGCATTACACGGAAGTGGAGGGCGCGCACGCTTGAGCTGGGGCAGGCCAAATACGTGGCCGAGGTGCTGAAGCGGTACAGCATGGAGGACTGCAAACCAGTGTGCAATCCTGTGTCCACGACCTATGAACTCAGTGCGGTAATGACGTCGCAAACAAAAGAAGAGCGGGAGGATATGGCAGGGGTGCCTTACCAATCGGCGATGGGCAGCCTCATGTACGCCGTGGTGGCAACTCGACCGGACCTGGCCTATGCGGTGGGCCAAGTGTGCAGGTACGTGGCCGACCCAGGGCCACTACACTGGCAGGCGGTCAAGCGCATCCTCCGCAACCTGCAGGCGATGCGGCATGCGTGCCCGAGGTTCGAGGGCAAAGGGCGGGCGGACCCTTTGCGTTTCGTCAACTACACGGATGAAGACTACGCTGGCGATGTGGACAAGCGGAAGTCCACATCCAGCTACGTGTTCTTCCTCGCTGGTGCAGCGGTCTTGTGGTGCAGCAGGAAGCAGGACTGCGCCACCACCTCCACAGTATAAGCTAAGTACATCGCGCTTGCTGAGGGAGTCAAGGAGGTGGTATGGCTCCACAGGTTGCTGGGGGAGCTCGGTGTGCCGTAGCTGGAGCCTACGGTGGTGCATGAGGACAACACCGGCTCCATCTTGCTGACCAACAACCCGACGCAGCTCAGGAGGACAAAGCACATCGACGTGCGTTATCACTACGCACGGGACATGGTCGAGAAGGGACAGGTGGCGCTGCAGCACTGTAGCACGCACAGCATGCTTGCAGATTGCTTGACCAAAGCGCAACCCGCAGACCGACACGCGATGAGCGTGGCGGAACTTGGGATGACCAGTTGTGATGGGCTGGAGGGCGCAGCAGAAGATGAGTGAGAGCAAGCAGGAGCAGCGGGCATGGAAGGTGCAAGGGGGAGAATGTTGAAAAATTGCCCCTCCGCATGCCCAAGTGCGGCGTCAGGAGGCGCTGACGAGCCGCCAGAAAATGGAAACTCTGCTCCAGCGGATCTGGCGACTCGACATTCGCTCGGATTCTAAAATGGAGGATTGCCCCTCAAATCTGACGAGTTGCTGAATCCGGTGGAAGTTGTTTCGCCAGAATCAGACGAGTATCGAGGGATAGATGGCCTTCCAAAGTTGGGGTCTGCGCAGCAGCTCTCGGAGCCGGCTGTGACTCGAAATCCGGTCAATAATCGAACGGACCGAGTAACAAAAATACCATTTGGAGAAAATGCTCCGATAGGCCTGCCGAGGCGTTCGGTGGATGATCCACCTGATCCGGCGGATCATCCACCGGATCCAGAAGTGCTGGATGTTACCGAGGGACTTAGCCAAAATCCTGGCTCGACGTCCGAAACTCAGTAGTATGTATTGTTACTTGGGAACTTAGTAAGAATTCTGACTGCAGGTCCGCGGATAGGTTTCGAATCTCGTCACACCCCATCACCAAACACGACCCAAAAGTGGGTAGAGAACGTGGAAACAGTGCAGCGGACCCCCACATCATGTGCAGTGGGACATACGCCTGGGAAAGGCGCTTCGCACGTGAACGGAGGCGCCACGGCGAGTGGCGGCGTCAGGCTTTTGTAGTGGGTGAGACATGCGCTTCGGCAAGCATAACTTGCGCTACGCTTGGCCAGATCGCGCGCGATTTGGTGCGTTGGAAACCACATGACTAGCCCGATAAATGTTGTGATCATGTTTATGTTAAAAAACTAACGCAAAACAACGTTTTTCCCTTCGCAAACTGACTGTCTCTAAATTCCTGCTCACATAGCGTGAGGCGACCAAAAAGCTCACGCTCAGTCTCAGATTCGCCCAAAACAGTAGACGTGAACCACTAGAGAAGACCAGACAAACGTCGGGACCGCATCACGCATATCTCATCCTGACAGTATTCATCCTTTGGATGGTCACTGTGCACGCTAGCCACATCGCGCGACTACTTATTGAAGTTCTTTGTACTTGCTATTTGATAACTAGTGTTCATAACCCATTGTTTCCCCCTCTGACCGTTTGTGACTCGTGTGATGAGTTTTCAACGTTGACCACACACTGTGAAATCTGTTTGGTCATGGTTAGTGACATATGCCTACTTTGGTTTGTCACTGTACATGGTTACCACGTCGTGTCACTAGGTATTGAAGGTATTTGTGCTTTCTAGTCAAAGGTGAGTGTTCCCAAACCAATGTTACCCCCTTTTAACTATCTGTGACTCGTGTTGTCGGTTTTCAACGCTTACCACATGAAGTGAAATTTGTTGGTCATGGTCAGTGACATATGCATGCTTTCGTTGGTCACTGTGCATGGTAGCCACGCTATGCCACTACATATTGAACATATTTGTACTTGCTGCTTGATGACTCGTATTCACAAACCATTGTCTTCCACTCTGACCATTTGTGCCTCGTGTTATGAGCTGTCAAAGTTTACCACACTCAGTGACATTATTTGGTCATGGTCAGTGACATATGCCTACTTTGGTTGGTCATCATGCATGGTATCCACACCATGCCACAACTTATTGAAGGTCCTTGTGCTTGCTAGTTGATGCATGGTGTTCCTAAACCATTGTCTCTCCCTCTGACCATTTGTGACTCCTATTATGAGTAGTCAACGCTGACAAAACATAGCAGATTTCTTTGGTCGAAAGTAGTACATATGCCTACGTTGGTCGGCCATTGTGCATGGTAGACACACACCGTGCTTATACTGATTGAACGTCGCTGTACTTGCTAGTTGATAAATGATATTCACAGATCATTGTTTCCCCCTCTGACCGTTTGTGACTCGTGTTATGGTTGGTAAGTGTTGACCACTTATATTGAAATTTTTTCATCATGGTTAGTGACATATGCCTAGTTTGGTTGTTTGGTGTGCATAGTAGCCACACCGTGCCACTACGTATTAAAGTTCTTTGTCCGTTCTAGTCCATACATAGGGTTCCCAAATCATAGTCTCTCCCTATGATCATTTGTGACTCGTGTTTTGAGTTGTCAATGTTGACCATACATAGTGGACTTCTTCAGTCACAGTCAGTGACGTGTGTATCCTTTGGTTGGTCACTGTGCACGCTAGCCAAACCGTGCCACTACTTGTTGAAAATATTTCTACTTGCTAGTTGATAACTAGTGTTCCCAACCCATGGTTTCCCCCACTGACCACTTGTGACCCGTATTATGAGTTTTCACCGGTGACCACACACTGTGAAATCCGTTTGGTTATGGTTTGTGACATATGCCTACTTTGGTTTGTCACTGTACATGGTTACCACGCCAAGCCACTATGTATCGAAGGGCTTTGTGGTTTTAGTTGATAGCTAGTATTCCCAAACCGTTGTTAGCCCCTCTGAATATCTGTGACTCGTGTTGTGAGTTGTCAATATTGACCACATGAAGTGAAAATCTTTGGTCATGGTCTGTGACATATGCATAGTTTGGTTGGTCAATGTGTATTTTAGCCACACTGTGCCACTACATATTGAAAGTATTTGTACTTGCTAGTCGATACCTAGTATTTAGAAACCATTATCGTCAACTCTGACCATTTGTGACTCGTGTTATGAGCTTTCAAAGTTTACCATACATGGTGACATTGTTTGGTCATGGTCAGTGACATATGCACACCTTGGATGGTCATCGTGCATGGTATCCACATCGTACCACAACGCATTGAAGGTCATTTTGCTTGCTATTTGATGCTTGGTGTTTCAAAACAATAGTTTCCCCCTCCGACTATTTGTGACTCGTATAATGAGATGTCAACGTTGAGCACACACAGCGGATTTATTTGGTCAAAGGCAGTACATATGCCTACTTTGGTCGGTCATTGTGCATGGTAGCCACACCGTGCTACTACTGATTGAAGGGTGTTGTACTTGCCAGTTGAGAACTAATATTCGTGGACCATTGTTTCTCCCTCTGACCATTTGTGACTCGTGTTATGGTTGGTGAAAGTTTACCACCCATATTGAAATTCTTTGGTCATGGTCAGTGACATATGCATAGTTTGGTTGTTTGGTGTGCATAGTAGCCACACCGTGCCACTACGTGTTGAAGTTATTTGTCCTTTCTAGTCCATGCATAGGGTTCACAAACCATTGTCTCTCCCTCTGACCATTTGTGACTTGTGTTATGAGTTGTCAATGTTGACCACGCAAACTGGATTTCTTCGGTCATAGTCAGTGACGTATTCATCCTTTGGTTGGTCACTGTGCACGCTAACCAAACCGTGCCACTACTTGTTGAAGTTATTCGTACTTGCTAGTTGAGAACTAGTGTTCCCAACCCATTGTTTCCCCCTCTGACCATTTGTGACTCGTATTATGAGTTTTCAATATTGACCACACACTGTGAAATTTGTTTGGTCATGGTTAGTGACATCTGCCTACCTTGGTTTGTCACTGTACATGGTTACCATGCCGTGTCACTACGTATTGAGGGTATTTGTGCTTTCTAGTCAATAGCTAGTGTTTCCAAACCAACGTTACCCCCCTTTCACTATATGTGACTCGTGTTGTGAGTTTTCAACGCTGACCAAATGAAGTGAAATTTGTTGGTCATGGTTAGTGACATATGCATACTTTGGTTGGTCACTGTGCATGGTAGCCACGCTATGCCACTACGTATTGAAGGTATGTGTACTTGCTACTCGATGACTACTATTCACAAACCATTGTCTTCCACTCTGACCATTTGTGACTTGTGTTATGAGCTGTGAACGTTTACCACACTTAGTGACATTATTTGCTCATGGTCAGTGACATATGCCTACTTTGGTTGGTCATCGTGCATGGTATCCACACCGTGCCACAACGTATTGCAGGTCCTTGTGCTTGCTAGTTGATACCTGGTTTTCCCAAAACCATTGTTTCCTTGCCTGAGCATTTGTGATTTGTGTTATGAGCTGTCAACGCTGACCACACACATCGGATTTCTTTGGCAAAAGGTAGTACATATGCCTACTTTGGTCGGTCATTGTGCATGGTAGCCACACCGTGCTTATACTGATTGAAGGTCTCTCTACTTGCTAGTCGAGAACTGATATTCACAAACCACTGTTTCCCCCTCTGATCGTTTGTGACTCGTGTTATGGTTTGTGAATGTTGACCACCCATATTGAAATTCCTTCATCATGGTCGGTGACATTTGTCTAGTTTGGTTATTTGGTGTGCATTGTAGCCACATCGTGCTACTACATATTGAAGTTCTTTGTCCTTTCTAGTCAATACGTAGGGTTCCCAAACCATTACCTCTCCCTCTAACCATTAGTGACTCATGTTATGGGTTGTCAATGTTGACCGTACATAGTGGACTTCCTCAACCATAGTCAATGACGTGTGCATTCTTTGGTTGGTCACTGTGCACGCTAGCCACACCGTGCCACTGCTTGTTGAAATTGTCACTACTTGCTAGTTGATAACTAGTGTTCCCAACCCATGGTTTCCCCCACTGACCATTTGTGACTCGTGTTATGAGTTTTCAAAACTTGATCACACACTGTAAAATCTGTTTGGTCATGGTTTGTGACATATGCCTACTTTGGTTTGTCCCTGTACATGGTTACCACGCCGTGTCATTACGTATCGAAGGTGTTTGTGCTTTCTTGTTCATGGCTAGTGTTCCCAAATCATTATTAGCTCCCTTTGAATATCTGTGACTCGTGTTGTGAGTTGTAAATGTTGACCACATGAAGTGAACTTCTTTGTTCATGGTCAGTGACATATGCATACTTTGGTTGGTCACTGTGCATTGTAGCCACACTGTGCCACTACATATTGAAGGTATTTGTACTTGCTATTCAATAACTAGTATTCTCAGACCATTATCTTCCACCCGGACCAATTGTTACTTGTTTTATGAGTTGTCTTAGTTTAACACACTTAGTGAAATCATCTGGTCATGGTCAGTGACATATGCCTACTTTGGTTGGTCATCGTGCATGGTATCCACACCGTGCCACAACGTATTGAAGCTCCTTTTGCTTACTATTTGATACTTGGTGTTCCCAACCCATTGTTTCCCCCTTCTGAACATATGTGACTTGTATTATGAGTTGTCAACGTTAACCACAGACAGCGGATTTCTTTGGTCAAACGCAACACATATGCCTACTTTGGTTGGTCATTGTGCATGGTAGCCACACCGTGCTACTAGTGAATGAAGGTCCTTGTACTTGCTAGTTGATAACTAATATTCCCATAGCATTGTTTCCTCCCCTGACCATTTGTGACTCATGTTATGGTTGGTCAACGTTGACTACCCATATTGAAATTCTCTAGTCATGGTCAGTGACATATGCCTAGTTTGCTAGTTTGTGCATATTAGTCACAGTGTGCCACTACGTATTGAAGTTTTTTGTCCTTTCTAGTCAATGCATAGGGGTCCCAAACCATTGTCTCTCCCTCTGAGCATTTTTGACTCGTGTTATGAGTTGTCACTGCTGACCACACATATTGGAGTCTTCGGTCATAGTCAGTGACATATGCATCCTTTGGTTGTTCACTGTGCACGCTAGCCACAGCGTGCCACTACTTGTTGAAAATCCTTCTAGTTTTCCCAACCCATGGTTTCCCCAACTGACAGTTTGTGACTCGTTTTATGAGTTTTCAACGTTGACCACACACTGTGAAATCCGTTTGGTCATGATTAGTGACATTTGCCTACTTTGGTTTGTCCGTGTACATGGTTACCACGCCGTGTCACTGCGTATCAAAGGTCTTTGTGCTGTCTAGTTGATAGCTAGTGTTCCAAAACCATTGTTAGCCCCTCTGAATATCCGTGACTCGTGTTGTAAGTTGTCAACATTGACCACATGAAGTGAAATTCTTTGGTCATGGTCAGTGACATATGCATACTTTGGTTGGTCACTGTGCATTGTAGCCACACTTTGCCACTACATATTGAAGGTATTTGTACTTGCTAGTCAATAACTAGTATTTAGAAACCATTATCTTCCACTATGACCATGTGTGACCACACATGGTGACATTCTTTTGTCATGGTCAGTGACATATGCATACCTTGGTTGGTCATCGTGCATGGTATCCACACCGTGCCACAACGTGTTGAAGGTCACTGTGCTTGCTAGTTTATACCTTGTGTTCCCAAATAATTGTTTCCCCCTCTGACTATTTGTGACTCGTATTATGAGTTGTCAATGTTGAACACACACAGCGGATCTCTTTGGTCAAAGGCTGTACATATGCCTACTTTGGTCGGTCATTGTGCATGGTAGCCACACTGTGCTACTCCAGATTGACAGGCATTGTACTTGCTAGTTGATAACTAATATTCCCGGACCATTGTTTTCCCCTATGACCGTTTGTGACTCGTGTTATGGTTTGTGAACGTTGACCACCCATACTGAATTTCTTTGGTCATGGTCAGTGACATATACCTTGTTCGGTTGTTTGGTGTACATAGCAGCCACACCGTGCCACTAAGGATTGAAGTTATTTGTCATTTCAAGTCCCTTCATATGGTTCCCAAACCATTTTCTATCCCTCTGACCATTCGTGACTCGTGTTATGAGTTGTCAATGTTGAACACGCATACTGGATTTGTTCGGTCATAGTCAGTGACGTATTCATCCTTTGATTGGCCACTGTGCATGCTAGCAACACCGTGCCACTACTTGTTTAAGTTCTTCGTACTTGATAGTTGACAATTAGTGTTCCCAACCCATTGTTTCCCACTCTGACCATTTGTGACTCGTGTCATGAGTTTTCAACGTTGACCACACACTGTGAAATTCGTTTGGTCATTGATAGTTACATATGCATACTTTGGTTTTTCACTGTACATGGTTACCACGCCATGTCACTGCGTATTGAAGGCATTTGTGTTTTCTAGTCAATAGCTAGTGTTCTTTAGACCAATGTTATCCCCTTTTGACTATCTGTGACTCATGTTGTGAGTTTTCAACGCTGACCATATGAAGTGAAATTTGTTGGTGATGGTCAGTGACATATGCATACTTTGGTTGGTCACTGTGCATGGTAGCCACGCTGTGCCACTACATATTGAAGGTGTTTGTACTTGCTGCTTGATGACTAGTATTCACAAACCATTGTCTTCCACTCTGACCATTTATGACTCGTGTTATGAGCTGTGAAAGTTTACAACACTTAGTGACATTATTTGGTCATGGTTAGTGACATATGCGTACTTTGGTTGGTCACGTGCATGGTATCCACACCGTGCCAGAATTTATTGAAGGTCCTTTTGCTTGCTAAATGATACCTGGTGTTCCTCAACCATTGTCTCCCCCTCTGACCATTTGTGACTCCTATTGTGAGTTTTCAATGCTGACCACACACAGCACATTTCTTCGGTCAAAGGTAGTACATATGCCTACTTTGGTCGGTCATTGTGCATGGCAGACACACACCGTGCTTATACTGATTGAAGGTCGATGTGCTTGCCAGTTGAGAACTGATATTCACATACCATTGTTTCCCCCTCTGACCTTTTGTGACTCGTGTTTTGGTTGGTAAATGTTGACCACTTATATTCAAAATCTTTCATCATGGTCAGTGACATATGCCTAGTTTGGTTGTTTGGTGTGCATAGTAGCCATACCGTGCCACTACGTATTGAAGTTGTTAATCCGTTCTAGTCCATACATAGGGTTCCCAAACCATTGTCTCTCCCTCTGACCATTCGTGACTTGTGTTATGATTTGTCATTGTTGACCACACATAGTGGACTTCTTCGGTCACAGTCAGTGACGTATTCATCCTTTGGTTGGTCACAGTGCACGCTAGCCATACCGTTCAACTACTTGTTGAAGTTGTTTGTACTTGCTAGTTGATAACTGGTGTTCCCAACCCATGGTTTCCCCCAATGACCATTTGTGACTCGGGTTATGAGTTTTCAATGTTGACCACACATTGTTAAATTCGTTTGGTTATGGTTTGTGACATACGCCTACTTTGGCTTGTCACTGTACATGGTTACCATGTCGTGTCGTTACGTGTCGAAGCTCTTTGTGCTTTTTTGTTGGCAGCTAGTGTTCTCAAACCATTGTTAGCCCCCTCTGACTATCTGTGACTTTTGTTGTGAGTTGTAAATGTTGACCACATGAAGTGAAATTCTTTGTTCATGGTCAGTGACATGTGCATGCTTTGGTTGGTCACTGTACATTGTAGCCACACTGTGCCACTACATGTTGAAAGCAGTTGTACTTGCTAGTCGATAACTAGTATTCACAAACCATTATCTTCCATCCTGACCATTTGTGACTCGTGTTATGAGTTGTCAAGTTTTACCACACTTAGTGACATTGTTTGGTCATGGTCAGTGACATATGCCTACTTTGGTTGGTCATCGTGCATGATATCCACACCGTGCCACAACGTATTGAAGCTAATTGTGCTTGCTATTTGATACTTGGTGTACCCAAACCATTATTTCCCCCTCGGACCATTTGTGATTTGTATTATGAGTTGTCAACTTTGACCACACACAGCGGATTTCTCTGGCCAAAGGTAGTACATATGCCTACTTTGGTCGGTCCTTGTGCATGGTAGCCACACCGTGCTACTACTGACTGAAGGTCTTTGTACTTGCTACTTGAGAACTGATATTCCCATAGCATTTTTCCTCCCCTGACCGTTTGTGACTCGTTTTATGGTTGGTTAACGTTGACCACCCATATTGAAACTCTCTTGTCATGGTCAGTGACATATGCCTAGTTTGGCTGTTTGGTGTGCATATTAGCCACACCGTGCCACTACGTATTAAAGATCTTTGTCCTTTCTTGTAGATACATAAGGTTCGCAAACCATTGTCTCTCTCTCTGACCATTTGTGCCTCGTGTTATGAGTTGTCAATGTTGACCACTCATAGTGGACTTCTTCGGTCATAGTCAGTGACATATGCGTCCTTTGTCTGGTCACCGTGCACGCTAGCCACACCGTGCCACTACCTGTTGGATATCTTTTTAATTGCTAGTTGATAACTAGTTTTCTCAACCCATGGTTTCCCCCACTGACCATTTCTGACTCGTGTTATGAGTTTTAAACATTCACCACACACAGTGAAATCCGTTCGGTCATGGTTAGTGACATATGCCTGCTTTCGTTTGTCCCTGTACATGGTTACCACGCGGTGTCAGTACATATTGAAGGTATTTGTGCTTTCTAGTCAATAGCTAGTGTTCCCAAACCAGTGTTAACCCCCTTTGACTATCTGTGACTCATGTTGTTAGCTGTCAACGCTGACCACATGAAGTGAAATCCGCTGGTCATGGTCAGTGACACATGCATACTTTGGTTGGTCACTATACATGGTAGCCATGCTGTGCCACTACACATTGAATGTATTTGTACTTGCTACTCCATAACTAGTATTCACAAACCATTGTCTTCCACTCTGACCATTGGTGACTTGTGTTATGAATCGTCAACGTTTACCACACTTAGTGACATTACTTGGTCATGGTCAGTGACATGTGTCTACTTTGGTTGGTCATCGTGCATAGTAGCCACACCGCGCCACTACGTATTGAAGTTCTTTGTCCTTTCTAGTGGATACATAGGGTACCCAAACCATTGTCTCTCCGTCTGACCATTTGTGACTCGTGTTATGAGTTGTCAATGATGACCAAACATAGTGGACTTCTTCGGTCATAGTTAGTGACATATGCATCCTTTGGTTGGTCACTGTGCACACTAGCCACACCGTGCCACTACTTGCTGAAAACATCTCCACTTGCTAGTTGATAGCTAGTGTTCCCAGCCCATGGTTTCCCCCACTGACCATTTGTGACCCGTGTTATGAGTTTTCAACGTTGACCACACACTGTGAAATACGTTTGGTCATGGTTATTGACATATGCCTGTTTTTCTTTGTCACTGTACATGGTTATCACACCGTGTCACTACATATTAAAGGCATTTGTGCTTTCTAGTTAACAGGTAGTGTTCCCAAACAATTGTTACCCCCCTTTGAATGTATGTGACTTGTGTTGTGATTTTGCAACTTTGACCACATGAAGTGAAGTTCGTTGGTCATGGTCAGTGACATATGCATCCTTTGGTTGGTCACTGTGCTTGGTAGCCATGCTGTACCACTACATATTGGAGGTATTTGTACTTGCTACTCGATAACTGGTATTCACAAATATTTTTTGTCCACTCTGACCATTTGTGACTCATGCTATGAGTTGTCAACGTTTACCACACTTAGTGATGTTATCTGTGATGGTCAGTGACATATGCCTACTTTGGTTGGTCACTGTGCATGGTATCCACACCGTGCCAAGACGTATTGAAACTCTTTGTGCTTGTAAGTTGATACTTGGTGTTCCTAGACCATTTTTTCTCCCTCTGACCATTTGTGACTCGTATTATGAGTTGTCAACGTTGACCACACACGGTGTATCTCTTTGGTCAAAGGCAGTACATATGCCCACCTTGGTCGGTCATTGTGCATGGTAGCGACACCGTGCTACTACTGACTGAAGGTCGTTGTACTTGATACTTGTGAACACATATTCCCATAGCATTGTTTCCTCCTCTGACTGTCAGTTACTCGCATTATGGCTGGTCAGCGTTGGCCACCCATATTGAAATTCTCCGGTCATGGTCAGTGACGTATGCCTAGTTTGGTTGTTTGGTGTGCATATTAGCCACCCCGTGCCACACATATCGAAGTTCTTTGTCCTTTCTAGTCAATACATAGGGTTCCCAAACCATTGTCTCTCCCTCTGACCATTTGTGACTCGTGTTATGAGTTGTCAATGTTGACCACACATAGTGGACTTCTTCGGTCATAGTCAGTGACGTGTGCATCCTTTGGTTGGTCACTGTGCAAGATAGCCACAGCGTGCCACTACTTGTTGAAGTTCTTTGTACNCACACATATCGAAGTTCTTTGTCCTTTCTAGTCAATACATAGGGTTCCCAAACCATTGTCTCTCCCTCTGACCATTTGTGACTCGTGTTATGAGTTGTCAATGTTGACCACACATAGTGGACTTCTTCGGTCATAGTCAGTGACGTGTGCATCCTTTGGTTGGTCACTGTGCAAGATAGCCACAGCGTGCCACTACTTGTTGAAGTTCTTTGTACTTGCTTGTTGAAAACTAGTGTTCCCAACCCATGGGATCCGCCACTGACAATTTGCGACTCGTGTCATGAGTTTCCAACGTTGACCACACACTGTGAAATCCGTTTGGTCGTGGTCAGTGACATATGCCTACTTTGGGTTGTCACAGTACATGGTTACCACGCTGTGTCACTACGTATGGAAGGTCTCTATGCTTTCTAGCTGATAGCTAGTATTCCCAAACCGTTGTTAGCCCATCTGAATATCCGTGACTTGTGTTGTGAGTTGTCAATATTGACCACATGAGGTGAAGTTCTCTGGTCATGGTCAGTGACATATGCATACTTTGGTTGGTCACTGTGCATTGTATCCACTCTGTGCCACTACATATTGAAGGTATTTGTACTTGCTAGTCCATAACTAGTATTTAGAAACCAGTATCTTCCAATCTGACCATTTGCGACTCATGTTATGAGCTGTCAAAGGTTACCACACATGGTGACATTATTTGGTCATGGTCAGTGACATATGCATAACTTGGTTGGTCATTGTGCATGGTATCCACACCGTGCCACAACGCTTTGAAGGTCATTGTGCTTGCTAGTTGATACTGTCACGATTTTGGGGAGGTTGGCAGTGGTACAGGGATAACTGCAAATGAGTTTGAGGAAGGATCGGCGAAGCTGTAGGAGCCTGACGGGTTGCTGACATCAGGAGTGCGACGGAAAGGAAGTGACGGAGCGCTGCTGGCAGGCACTTTGGCGTGAGGTTTACGCATGAATAGTGTCAGTCCACACTATAAGGAGTTGAGAGAATGTGGAATTGAGTTAGTCCAGACCTGGTTACAGTTCACGTCTGAGGGTTCCAACTTGGAGATCTTGATCCAGATGATAGTGAGGCACTGCAAGCTGATTGAGATACGGCAAGCGGGTCGAAACACTGAGTGCGAGGAGCTCAAGTGAATACGGAAGCGACGGGTAAGAGTTGATGATGAAAGCGAGCTTGATCAATAATGAGCAAAGCGAGATGAACGATGATGAAACGATGAAGGATGATTGATAGCGGCGGCAAGAGGGATAGAGCCCAAAGAACCACAAAGGGCTAATCAGAACTAAGAGAACAAGGAGACAAAGTACTAGCTCTAGTCTCTAGTACACTTGAGGTCCTAGGCATCCTAGGTGTCTACGGCAAGCAGTGCAAGAGGAGCAGTCGCGGGCGCCATGCTGCTGTTGCTGCCGCTGCTCTGGGTGGAGTCGTTTCGCGTCTCCACGCACGGTAGCGGCTATTCCTTGGCTTGGGCTGTTGCGTCGCTCCGGACGTGCAGTCTTCACTTGTTGTCTCGTAGCGGGTTCCAAACCGCGGGTTGGTGTGTCATGTGGTGGCGATACCAACGTCACTCTTGTCGGCACCGGTACGTAGTCGGCCGGTGATTGTCGTTGCACGATCATGGGCCGGTGCTCCTGATCTGCTGAGTGGTGTGCTCTTCCGATCTCTTTCGTGTGGTTGATGTGGCCATCCTGGCTGGTGCGAGGTCAAGGTTGGTGGTAGTGGGATCCGAGCACTCTTGGATATTTTCTTTTCTCCAGAAGTTTATCTTGGACAGGGATGCCCCCGTGAACCAGTGGTGCGGAACCCGAGGTTAGCCTTGTGACCAGTGAAGATTATTCTGATAGTCCCCCTCAATGACACAAGGCTGTTGTTGGTGAGGAAGAGAGGAGGTGTGAAGAAGTGGGACTAGGGACGAAGTAGTTGATGTGACCCATAAATGTGACCGGTCTTGATGGCAGTTGGCGGGGGGGTGGAGATGTTGGCGCCATGGAAGAAGAGCCAGTTTGTGATGCTGGATGAATGGGTCCATTCGCTGAGAGGATGGAACCATGAGGATCTGATGCGGAGAGGGCCGACAGCTTCTGCGACTGCTGTTGGATGATAGTCAATGACTGTTGGCTCCTGACTTGGAGGGAGAACTTGCTGTATGCAGGCTGAGTGTTCGATAGGAGTGGCTGTCCGTTGGAACTGCACAGGCCCTGAAGATTGAGTGATGAAGGATGAATCTGAAGGAGGGGAATGGCTGGTCTTGAGCAGTAAGGCATTGAAACGAGGAAGAGGAGAAGGATGAGAGCGGGAATGGCTGAGAGGTGTGTTGTTCCCTGCAGGCTCTGATGTTTTCTAGTCAGGTGTCCCTTGGGAGGTTTCTGCGAGTGCCCTTGTTGTGGCACAAGCCAGGAGGCCAATGTGATACAGGTGGTGAGAAGTAGGAAGATAGGCAATATCAAGATCATCAGGCTGTAGTGCAGGACATGTCGGCGAAGATTGGAGAGCCTTTGCGGGAGAGTGATGATGGGCAGGAGAGGGGTGATGCCGATGGCAATTGTGTAGTGCAGGACGGTGATTGTTGCAAGGGAGGCGATGAGGGTGGCTGCTCCATGAAGCCAAAGGTTAAGGTAGGAAAGGCTTCAAAGCAGTTCAGGTAGGAGTGAGACGAAGGGGATAAGGCGAAGGATGTTGATGCTGTAGTGCCGTAGAGATGGACTGGTGGAGGTGTTACACTTGTACCGGCAGGTTTCTAGGGTAGCAGTGAGAAAGCAGTATTCACAGCTGCAGGTTGATGAAGGAGTGGTGGATCATGGTGCGAATGGAGCAGAATCCAGGTCTGAGAGGGCACTGGTGATCCCTTGATCCAGGTAGAGGAGAGGCGCCATGACAGATGTACGATGTTGACCAAACGGTTAGCAAGAAATGCTCCTGCAAGAAGGAGGAAGTCGGTGGTAACATTCATGCTGTACTTGATCAGGGGACCAAGCATGCTGATTCTAGTACTGCTAATGTGGTGGTGGGAAGTGAGGCAGAGGCGTGCTCTGGAAGATAAGTGCTGCAAGGTGACCGATGTGACAGAAGGGTGCAACTGGAGATGCTGCTGGTTGTTAGTTGCTGTAGCTGTGAAAAGATGATGTTAGTACTGCTCTGCTGTCCATGAGTTGATGATGAAGAGGGATCCTCCTTCAGCGAATGCTACTGCTGCAGTGAAGTGTACTTCCGGCTGTTTTGGGAGAAAACGCGCTACGGTTGGAGGTGATTATTCTGTTGCTGCGGTGAGGATTACTGGAGGCGCGCTTCCGTGGAGCAGTTTGGGCAACAGGAGGATTTTGGGGCAGATGGAGGACAGATGTAG
The DNA here is from genome assembly GCA_023375785.1 of Penium margaritaceum. Taxonomy (NCBI): domain Eukaryota; kingdom Viridiplantae; phylum Streptophyta; class Zygnematophyceae; order Desmidiales; family Peniaceae; genus Penium; species Penium margaritaceum. The sequence goes on along the minus strand of SZWC01000025.1, from coordinate 759,455 downwards.
TTACTAATGTTCTTTGCTAAAGGCTGAGCTGGTAATGAACCAAGTGATTGGTACTGCAATGTCTGCTGAGGGTGAAGAATAGGATGGATGGCTGCTTCTGATGGTTGCTGTTGCTGCTGGGGGTGATAGATGCTTGCTGAAATGGTTGAGTGGGTAGATCCTTGATCCTTTGCAATGTCAAGAGGACGTTCCCATATACGTTTCTCTTGTCAATGCAATCAGGAGTCTTGGCTTATGCTGAGCTGTTGTAGAGAACGGAGCTTAGCTTAACAGAGGAGCAAAAGCGCGCTTCGGGCTGGTACATCAGGCGTCGGCGATGAGGTTGAAGGTAGAGGAAACTACTGATGTGCGAGATTACTACTACTAGGTTCTAAACGATGCGCCCATATACAACGTTGTTCACATTGCAGCTGGGGGAGGAAAGAAGAAGCGGAGATTCGGCTGGCTGGAAGGGACGGCGCAGTGCGGCGCGGCGGTTCCGGCGTTAGTGAGAGCAAGGAAGCGGCAGAGAGAGCCAGGAACTTTCTCTGTGCTCTGATACCATGTCAGGATTTTGGAGAGGCTGGCAGTAGTAAAGTGATAACTGTAAATGAGTTTGAGGAAGGATCGGCGAAGCTGCAGGAGCCTGACAGGTTGCTGACATCAGCAGTGCGACGGAAAGGAAGTGACGGAGCGCTGCTGGCAGGCCCTTTGGCGTGAGGTTTACGCATCAATAGTGTCAGTCCACACTATAAGGAGTTGAGAGAATGTGGAAATGAGTTAGTCCATACCTGGTTACAGTTCACGTCCGAGGGTTCCAACCTGACGATCTTGATCCAGATGATAGTGAGGCACTGCAAGCTGATTGAGATACGGCAAGCGGGTCAAAATACTGAGTGCGAGGAGCTGAAGTGAATGCGGAAGCGACGGGCAAGAGTTGATGATGAAAGCGAGCTTGATTGATAATGAGCGAAGCAACATGAACGATGATGAAACGATGAAGGATGATTGATAGCGGCGGCAAGAGGGAGAGAGCCCGAAGAACCACAAAGGGCTAATCAGAACTAAGAGAACAAGGAGACTAAGTACTAGCTCTAGTCTCTAGTGCACTTGAGGTCCTAGGCATCCTAGGTGTCTACGGCGGGCGGTGCGAGAGGTGCAGCCGTAGGCGACATGCTGCTTTTGCTGCCGCTGCTGTGGGTGGAGTCACTTTGCGACTCCACGCACGATAGCGGCTATTCCTTGGCTTGGGCTGTTGCGTTGCTCCGGACGTGCGGTCTTCACTTGTTATCTCGTAGCGGGTTCCGAGCTGCGGATTGGTGTGTCCTGTGCTGATGAGACCAACGTCACTCTCGTCGGCACCGGTACGTAGTCGGCCAGTGATTATTGTTGCACGATCGTGGGCCGGTGCTCCACATGTGCTGAGTGGTGTGCTCTTCCGATCTCTTTCGTGCGGTTGACGTGGCCATCCTGGCCGGTGCAAGGTCAAGGTTGGTGGTACTTGGATCCGAGCACTCTTGGATGTTTTCTTTTCTTCATAAGTTTGTCTTGGACAGGGATGCTCCCGTGAACCAGTGGTATGGAACCCCGGGTTAGCCTTGTGACCAGTGAAGATTATTCTGACGGATACCTGGTGTTCCCAAGCTATTGTTTTCCCCTCTGAATGTTTCTGACTCGTATTATGAGTTGTCAACGTTGACCACACACAGCGGATTTCTTTGGTCAAAGGCAGTACATATGCCTACTTTGGTTGGTCATTGTGTACGCCAGGCACACCGTGAAACTACTGATTGAAGGACATTGTACTTGCTAGCTGATAAGTGATATTCTCGGACCATTGTTTCCCCTTCTGACTGTTTGTGACTCGTGTTATGGTTGGTGAAAGGTGACCACCCATATTGAAATTCCTTGGTCATGGTCAGTGACATATGCCTAGTTTGGTTGTTTGGTGTGCACAGTAGCCACACCGTGCCACTACGTATTGAAGTTATTTGTCCTTTCCAGTCCATGCATAGGGTTCACAAACCATTGTCTCTCCCTCTAACCATTTGTGACTCGTGTTATGAGTTGTCAATGTTGACCACGCATACTGGATTTCTTCGGTCATAGTCGATGACATAATTCATCCTTTGGTTGGTCAATGTGCACACTAGCCAAACCGTGCCACTACTTGTTAAAGTTGTTCGCACTTGCTAGTTGACAAACAGTGTTCCCAACCCATTGTTTCCCACTCTGATCATTTGTGCCTCGTTTTATGAGTTTTCAATATTGACAACACACTGTGAAATTTGTTTGGTCATGGTTGGTGACATATGCCTACTTTGGTTTGTCACTGTACATGGTTACCACGCCGTGTCACTACGTATTAAAGGTATTTGTGCTTTCTAGTCAACATCCATTGTTCCCAAACCAATGTTACCCCGCTTTGACTAGCTGTGACTCGTGTTGTGAGTTTTCAACGCTGACAACATGAAGTGAAAGGCAGTACGAATGCCTAGTTTGGTCGGTCATTGAGCATGGTAGCCATACCGTGCTACTACTGACCGAAGGTCATTCTGCTTGCTAGTTGCCAACTGATATCCCATAGTATGGTTTCCTCCCCTGGCCATTTGTGACTCGTGGTATGGTTGGTCAACTTTGACCACCCATATTGAAATTCTCTGGTCATGGTCAGTGACATATGCCTAGTTTGGTAGTTTGGTGTGCATGTTAGCCACACCGTGCCACTACGTATTGAAGTTCTTTGTCCTTTTTAGTCGATACATAGGATTCCCAAACCATTGTCTCTCCATCTCACCATTTTTCACTCGTGTTATGAGTTGTCAATGTTGACCACACACAGTGGACTTATTCGGTCATAGTCAGTGACATATGCATCCTTTGGTTGGTCAATGTGCACGCTAGCCTCACCGTGCCACTACTTGTTGAAAACCTTTCTTTTTGCTAGTTGATAACTAATGTTCCCAACCCATGGTTTTACCCACTGATGATTTGTGACTCATGTTATGAGTTTTCAACGTTGACCACACACTGTGAAATCTGTTTGGTCATGGTTGGTGACATATGCCTACTTTGGTCTATCCCTGTACATGGTTACCACGCCGTATCACTACGTGTAAAAGGTTTTTGTGCTTTCTAATTGATAGCTAGTGTTCTCAAACCATTCTTAGCACCTCTGAATATCCGTGACTCGTGTTGTGAGTTGTCAACATTGACCACATGAAGTGAAATTCTTTGGTCATGGTCAGTGAAATATGCATTGTTTGGTTGGTCACTGTGCATTGTAGCCACACCGTGCCACTACATATTGAAGGTATTTGTACTTGCTGGTCGATAACTAGTATTTATAAACCATTATCTTCCACTCTGACCATTTGTGACTCGTGTTATGAGCTGTCAAAGTTTACCACACATGGTGACATTCTTTGCTCATAGTCAGTGACATATGCAAACCTTGGTTGGTCATCGTGCATGGGGTTTACACCGTGCCACAACGTGTTGAAGGTCATTGTGCTTGCCAGTTGATACCTGGTGTTCCCAAACAATTGTTTCCCCCTCTGACTATTTGTGACTCGTGTTATGAGTTGTCAACGTTGAACACACCAACGGATTTCTTTGGTCAAAGGCTGTACATATGCCTTCTTTGGTCGGTCATTGTGCATGGCAGCCACACCGTGCTACTACAGACAGAAGGTTGTTGTACTTGTTACTTGAGGACTGATATTCCCATAGCATTGTTCCTCCCCTGACCGTTTGTGACTCGTGTTATGGTTGGTCAACCTTGACCAACCATATTGAAATTCTCTGGTCATGGTCAGTGACATATGCCTAGTTTGGTAGTTTGGTGTGCATATAAACCACACCGTGCCACTGCGTATTGAAGTTCTTTGTCCTTTCTAGTAAGTACATAGGGTTCCCAAACCATTGTCTCTCCCTTTGACCATTTGTGCCTCGTGTTATGAGTAGTCAATGTTGACCACACATAGTGGACTTCTTTGGTCATAGACAGTGACATATGTATCCTTTGGTTGGTCACTGTGCACGCTAGCCACACCGTGCCACTACTTGTTGGAAATCTTTTTACTTGCTAGTTGATAACTAGTGTTTTCAACCCATGGTTCCCCCCACTGACCATTTGTGACTCGTGTCATGAGTTTTCAACGTTGACCACACACTGTGAAATCCGTTTGGTGAGGGTTAGTGACATATGCCTACTTTGGTTTGTCCCTGTATGTGGTTACCACGCGGTGTGACTATACATTGAAGATATTTGTGCTTTCTAGTCAATAGCTAGTGTTCCCAAACAATTGTTACCCCCCTTTCACTATCTATGACTCGAGTCGTGAGCTGTCAACGCTGACCACATGCATGCAAGTGAAACTCGTTGGTCATGGTCAGTGACACATGCATACTTTGGTTGGTCACTATACATCGTAGCCATGCTGTGCAACTACGTATTGAAGGTCTCTGTACCTGCTACTCAATGACAAGTGTTCACAAACCATTGTCTTCCACTCTGACCATTTGTGACTCGTGTTATGAGTTGTCAACGTTTACTACACTTAATGACATTATTTGGTCATTGTCAGTGACATACGCATACTTTGGTTGGTCATTGTGCATGGTATCCACACCGTGCCACAACTTATGAAAGGTCCTTGTGCTTGCTAGTTGATACCTGGTGTTCCCAAACCATTGTCTCCCCCTCTGACCATTTGTGAGTCCTATTATGAGTTGTCAACGCTGACCACACACAGCAGATTTCTTGGATCAAAGGTAGTACATATGCCTTCTTTTGTCGGTCATTGTGCATGGTAGCCACACTGTGCTTACACAGATTGAAGGTTACTGTACTTGCTAGTTGAGAACTGGTATTCACAGACCACTGTTCCCCCCTCTGACCGTTTGTGACTCATGTTATGGTTGGTGAATGTTGACCACTTATACTGAAATGTTTTCATCATGGTCTGTGACATATGCCTAGTTTGGTTGTTTGGTGTGCATACTAGCCACACCGTGCCACTACGTATTGAAGTTATTTGTCCTTTCTAGTTGATACACAGGGTTCCCAAACCATTGTCTCTTCCTCTGACCATTTGTGACTCGTGTTATGAGTTGTCAATGTTGACCATACATAGTGGACTTTCTCGGTCAAAGTTAGTGACGTGTGCATCATTTGGTTGGTCACTGTGCACGCTAGCCACACCGTGCCACTACTTGTTGAGAATCTTTCTACTTGCTAGTTGATATGTAGTGTTCCCAACCCATGGTTACCCCTTCTGACCAGTTGTGACTCGTGTTATGAGTTTTCAACGTTGACCACAAACTGTGAAATCCGTTTGGTCATGGTTTGTGACATATGCCTGCTTTGGTTTGTCACTGTACATAGTTACCATGCCGTGCCATTACGTATCGAAGGTCTTTGTGCTTTCTTGTTGACATCTAGTGTTCCCAATCCATTGTTAGTCCCCTCAGACTATCCGTGACTCGTGTTGTGAGTTGTAAATGTTGACCACATGAAGTGATATTCTTTGTTCATGTCAGTGACATATGCATACTTTGGTTGGTCACTGTGTATTGTAGCCACACTGTGTCACTGCATATTGAAGGTATTTGTAGTTGCTAGTTGATAACTAGTATTCACAACCCATTATCTTCCACCCTGACCAGTTGTGACTCGTGTTATGAGTTGTCAAAATTTACTACACTGTGACATTATGTGGTCATGGTCAGTGACATATGCCTACACTGGTTGGTCATCGTGCATGGTATCCCCACCATGTCAAAACATATTGAAGCTCCTTGTGCTTGCTAGTTGATACTTGGTCTTCCCAAACCATTATTTCTCCCTCTGACCATTTGTGACTCGTATTATGAGTTGTGAACATTGATCACACACCGTGGATTTCTTTGATCAAAGGCAGTACATATGCCTACTTTGGTTGGTCATTGTGCATGGTAACGACACCGTGCTACTACTGACTGAAGTTCATTGTACTTGCTATTTGAGAACTGATATTCCCAAATCATTGTTTCCTCCCCTGACCATTTGTGACTCGTGTTATGGTTCGTAACGTTGGCCACCCATATTGAAATTCTCTGGTCATGGTCAGTGACATATGCCTAGTTTGGTTGTTTGGTGTGCATATTAGCCACACCATGCCGCTACGTATCGAAGTTCTTTGTCCTTTCTAGTCAACACATAGGGTTCCCAAACCATTGTCCCTCCCTCTGACCATTTGTGACTCGTGTTATGAGTTGTCAATGTTGACCACACATAGTGGACTTCTTCGGTCATAGACAGTGACGTGTGCATCCTTTGGTTGGTCACTGTGCACAATAGCCACACCATGCCACTACTTGTTGAAGTTATTCGTCCTTGCTAGTTGATAACTAGTGTTCCCAACCCATGGTTCCCCCTACTGACGATTTGTGACACGTGTTATGAGTTTCCAACGTTGACCACACATTGTGAAATCCGTTTGGTCATGGTTAGTGACATATGCCTACTTTGGTTTGTCACTGTACATGGTTACCATGCCGTGTCACTACTTATCGAAGGTCTTTGTGCTTTCTAGTTGACAGCTAGTGTTCCCAAACCGTTGTTGGCCCCTCTGAATATGTGTGACTCGTGTTGTTAGTTGTCAACATTGACCACATGGAGTGAAATTCCTTGGTCATGGTCAGTGACATATGCATACTTTGATTGGTTACTGTGCATTGTAGCCACACTGTGCCTGTACATATTGAAGGTATTTGTACTTGCTAGTCGATAACTAGTGTTCACAAACCATTATCTTCCACTCAGACCATTTGTGACTCGTGTTATGAGCTGTCAAAGTTTACCACACATGGTGACATTCTTTGGTCATGGTCAGTGACATATGCATACCTTGGTTGGTCATCGTGCATGGTATCCACACCGTACCACAACGCATTGAAGGTCATTGTGCTTGCTAGTTAAAACCTGGTGTTCCCAAACTATTGTTTCCCCCTCTGACTATTTGTAACTCGTATTATGAGTCGTCAACGTTGACCAAACACAGCAGATTTCTTTGGTCAAAGGTAGTACATATGCCTACTTTGGCCGGTTGTTGTGCATGGTAGCCACACGGTGCTACTGTTGATTGAAGGGCGTTGTACTTGCTAGTTGAGAACTGTTATTCCCGGACCATTGTTTCCCCCTTTGACCGTTTGTGACTCGTGTTATGGTTGGTGAAAGTTGACCACCCATATTGAAATTCTTTGATCATGGTCAGTGACATATGCCTAGTTTGGTTGTTTGGTGTGCGAAGTAGCACACTGTGCCTCTACGTATTGAAGTTATTTGTCCTTTCTAGTCCATGCATAGGGTTCACAAACCATTGTCTCTCCGTATGACCATTTGTGACTCGTGTTATGAGTTGTCAATGTTGACCACGCATACAGGATCTATTCGGTCATAGTTAGTGACATGTTCATCCTTTGGTTGGTCACTGTGCATGCTAGCCAAACCGTGCCACTACTTGTTGAAGTTATTCGTACTTGCTAGTTGACAAGTAGTGTTCCCAACCCATTGTTTCCCTTTATGACCATATGTGACTCGTGTTATGAGTTTTCAATATTGACCACACACTGTGAAATTTGTTTGGTCATGGTTAGTGACATATGCCTACTTTGGTTTGTCATTGTACATGGTTACCACGCCGTGTCACTACGTATTGAAGGTATTTGTGCTTTCTAGTCAATAGCTAGTGTTCCCGAACCAGTGTTACCCCCCTTTGACTATCTGTGACTCGTGTTGTGAGTTTTCAACGCTGACCACATGAAGTGAAATTTGTTGGTCATGGTCAGTGACATGTGCATACTTTGGTTGGTCACTGTGCATGGTAGCCGCGCTATGGCACTACGTATTCACAGTGTTTGTACTTGGTACTCGATGACTAGTATACACAAACCATTGTCTTCCACTCTGACCATTTGTGACTCGTGATATTAATTGTCAAAGTTTACCACACTTAGTGACATTATTTGGTCATGGTCACTGACATATGCTTACTTTGATTGGTCATCGTGCATGGTATCCACACCATGCCACAACGTTTTGAAGGTCCTGGCGCTTGCTAGTTGATACCTGTTGTTCCCAAACCATTTGTCTCCTCCTCTGACCATTTGTGACTCCTGTTATGAGTTGTCAACGCTGACCACACACAGTAGATTTCTTGGGTCAAAGGTAGTACATATGCTTACTTTTGTCGGTCATTGTGCATGGTAGCCACACCGTGTTTATACTGATTGAAGGTCGCTGTACTTGCTAGTTGAGAACTGATATTCACAGACCATTGTTTCCCCCTCTGACCGTTTGTGACTCGTGTTATGGTTGGTGAATGTTGACCACTTCTATTGAAACTCTTTCGTCATGGTCAGTGACATATGCCTAGTTTGGTTGTTTGGTGTGCATACTAGCCACACCGTGCCACTACGTATTGAAGTTGTTTTTCCTTTCTAGTCGATACATAGGGTTCCCAAACCGTTGTCATTCCCTCTGACCATTTGTGACTCGTGTTATGAGTTGTCAATGTTGACCATACATAGTGGACTTCTTCGGTCATAGTCAGTGACGTGTGCATCATTTGATTGGTCACTTTGCACGCAAGCCACACCATGCCACTACTTGTTGAAAATCTTTCTCCTTGCTTGTTGATAACTAGTGTTCCCAACCCATGGTTTCCCCCACTGACCAGTTGTGACTTGTGTTATGAGTTTTCAACGTTGACCACACACTGTGAAATCCATTTGGTCATGGTTTGTGACATATGCTTACTTTGGTATGTCACTGTACATGGTTACCACGCTGTGTCATTACGTATTGAAGGTCTTTGTACTTTCTTGTTGACAGCCTGTGTTCCCAAACCATTGTTAGCCCGCTCAGACTTTCAGTGACTCGTGTTGTGAGCTGTAAATGTTGACCACATGAAGTCAAATTCTTTGTTTGTGGTCAGTGACATATGCATACTTTGGTTGGTCACTGTGCATTGTAGCCACACTGTGCAACTACATATTGAAGGTATTTGTACTTGCTAGTCAATAACTAGTTTTCACAACCCATTATCTTCCACCTTGACCATTTGTGACTTGTGTTATGAGCTGTCAAAGTTTACCACACTTAGTGACATTATTTGGTCATGGTCAGTGACATATGCCTTCTTTGTCGGTCATCGTGCATGGTTTCCACACCGCGCCACAACGTATTCAAGCTCCCTCTACTTGCTATTTGATACTTGGTGTTCCCAAACCATTGCTTCCCCCTCTGACCATTTGTGACTCGTATTATGAGTTGTCAATGTTGACCACACACGGTGGATTTCTTTGGTCAAAGGCAGTACATATGCCTACTATGGTCGGTCATTGTGCATGGTAGCCTCACCGTGCTACTAGTGACTGAAGGTCGTTGTACTTGCTAGTTGGTATCTAGTATTCCCAACCCATTGTTTCCCCCTCTAACAGTTCGTGACCCATATTATGGGTTGTCAACGTTGACCACACATAATAAAATCATCTAGTCATGGTAAGTGGCACATGCCTAATCTGGTTGGTCATTGTGCATGGTAGCCACACCGTTCCACTACTTGTTGAAAGTCTTTGTACTTGTTAGTCAATGAATAGCAAAAGGTTTCTCCCTTTGACACCAGGTCGGTTTTTGTTGATGTGTTACGCGTAGGTGCCTTCACAGGAATACCCCCTCCCACCCCTTTAGAGGGATGTTCCATGGACGACCTGGAGGAGAGATTTGCGACCGCATTATGACACCCCCCCTACCCCCCCCTCCCCACGGCCTAGGCTTGAAGGTAGAGTTGAGGTTTCACAACACGCCCCCCCCCCCCCCCCCCAGGTCGCAAGCCTACTCTATATTGCGCGTATGAGGATTCAAACCCAGGACCTACCGCTGCAGAATCTAACTCTATAAGCACTAAGCCAACTCACATGGTGTTCATATGATGTCCAAATGACATTAGAAGGGTTGCTTTGGATGAAGGGCATAAAGTAAGGGGGTGTACGATTGGAGGGTGGTTTTCAAAAGTATGAATGATAACAAAGTTAGTTTTATAAAAGAAATGACGCAGACGGAATTTTAGATTTAGCAACTTCGAGCTTGAAAAACCTCTCATCCATTGCTCCGAATGACCACCTGTATGTAGGAAAGCTGACTACACACAATGAAACTCGTATTATGATATAAAGTGACACAAGCATACTTTGGTTGGTCATTGTGCATGGTATCCACACCGTGCCACCACTTATCGAAGGTATTTGTACTTGCTAGTCGATACCGAGTATTCTCAAACCATTGTTTCTCCATCTGCCCATGTTTGACTTGTATTATGAGTTGTGAACGTTGACCACACACACTGAAATTCTTTGGTCATGAGCAGTGATGTATGCCTACTTGGGTAGGTCATTGTGCACGATATCCACACCGTGCCAATACATCCGAAAAATCATTGTACTTGCTAGAAGATACATAGTGTTTTGAAGCCATGTTGTCCCCCTCTGACCATTTGTGACTCATGTTATGGGTTGTGAACGTTGACCACCCATATTGAAATTCTTTGATCATGGTTAGTGACACATGCCTAGTTTGGTTTGTCACTTTACGTGGTAACCACGCTGTGTCACTACGTATCGAAGGTCTTTGTGCTTTCTAGTTGATAGCTAGTGTTCCCAAACCATTGTTACCCCCTCTGACTAAGAATGACTCCTGTTGTGAATTGTTAACGCTGACCACATGTAGTGAAATTCGTTTGTCATGATCAGTGACATATGCATACTTTGGTTGGTCACTGTGCATGGTAGCCACGCTGTGCCACTACATATTGAAGGTATTTGTACTTGCTAGTTGATAACTAGTATTCACAAATCATTATCTTCCACCCTGACCATTTGTGACTCGTGTTATGAGTTGACACTGTTTACCACACTAAGTGGCATGATTTGGTCATGGTCAGTGACATATGCCTACTTTGGTTGGTCATCGTGCATGGTATCCACACCGTGCCATAACTTATTGCAGGTCCTTGTGCTTGCTAGTTGATACCTGGTGTTCCCAAAACCATTGTCTCCCCCTCTGACCATTTGTGACTCCAATTATGAGTTGTCAACGCTGACCAACACACAGGGGATTTCTTCGATCAAAGGTAGTACATATGCCTACTTTGGTCGGTCTTTTTGCATGGTAGCCGCACTGTGCTTATACTGATTGAAGGTCGCTGTACTTGCTAGTTGAGACCTGATATTCACAGACCATTGTTTCCCCCTCTGACAGTTTGTGACTCGTGTAATGGTTGGTGAATGTTGACCACCCATTTTGAAATTCTTTCATCATGCTCGGTGACATATGCCTTGTTTGGTTGTCTAGTGTGCATAGTAGCCTTACCGTGCCACCACGTATTGAAGTTCTTTGTCCTTTCTAGTCTATACATATGGTTCCCACACCATTGTCTCTCCCTCCGACCATTTGGGACTCGTGTTATGAGTTGTCAATGTTGACCATACATAGTGGACTTCTTCGGTCATAGTCAGTGACGTGTGCGTCCTTTGGTTGGTCACTATGCACGCTAGCCACACCGTGCCACTACTTGTTGAATATCTTTCTACTTGCTAGTTGATAACTAGTGTTCCCAACCCATGGTTTCCCTCATTGACCATTTGTGACTCGTGTTATGAGTTTTCAATGTTGACCTCACACTGTGAAATCCGTTTGGTCATGGCTTGTGACATATGCCTACATTGGTTTGTCACTGTACATGGTTGCCACGCCGTGTCATCACGAATCAATGGTCTTTGTGCTTTCTTGGTGATAGCTAGTGTTCGCAAACCATTGTTAGCACCCTCTGACGTTTTGCAACTCGTGTTGTGAGTCGTAAATGTTGACCACATGAAGTGAAATTCTTTGTTCATGTTCAGTGACATATGCATACTTTGGTTGATCACTGTGCATTGTAGCCACACTGTGCCACTATATATTGGAGGTATTTGTACTTGCTAGCCAATAACTAGTATTCACAAACCATTATCTTCCACCCTGACCATTTTTGACTCGCGTTATGAGTTGTCAACGTTTACCACACCTAGTGACGTGATGCGTTCATGGTCAGTGACATATGCCTACTTTGGTTGGTCATCGTCCATGGTATCCACACCGTGCCACAACGTTTTGAAGCTCCTTGTGCTTGCTAGTTGATACTTGGTGTTCCCAAACCATTGTTTCCCCCTCTGACCACTTGTGACTCGTACTATGGATTGTGAACGTGGACCACACACGGTGGATTTATTTGGTCAAAGGCAATACATATGCCTACTTTGGTCGGTCATTGTGCATGGTAGCCTCACCGTGCTACTACTGACTGGAGGTCGCTGTACTTGCTAGTTGAGAACTGATATTCCCATAACATTATTTCCTCCCCTGACCGTTTGTGACTCGTGTTATGGCTGGTCAACGTTGACCACCCATATTCAAATTCTCTGGTCATGGTCAGTGACATATGCCTAGTTTGATCGTTTGGTATGCATGTTAGCCACACCGTGCCACTACGTATTGAAGTTCTTTGTCCTTTCTAGTCGATACATAGGGTTGCCAAACCATTGTCTCTCCCTCTGACCATTTTAGACTTGTGTTATGAGTTGTCAATGTTGACCACACATAGTGGACTTTTTCGGTCATAGTCAGTGACATATGCATCCTGTGGTTGGTCACTGTGCATGCTAGCCACACCGTGCCACTACTTGTTCGAAATCTTTCTACTTGCTAGTTGATAACTATTGTTCCCAACCCATGGTTTCCCCAACTAATGATTTGTGACTCGTGTTATGAGTTCTCAACGTTGACCACACAGTGTGAAATCGGTTTGGTCATGGTTAGTGACATATGCCTACTTTGGTTTGTTCCTGTACATGGTTACCACACCGTGTCACTGCGTATCAAAGGTCTTTGTGCTTTCTAGTTGGTAGCTAGTATTCCTAAACCAATGTTACCCCCCTTTGACTATCTGTGACTCTTGTTGTGAGTCGTAATTGTTGACCACATTACGTGAAATGCTTCGTTCATGGTCAGTGACATATGCATACATTGGTTGATCACTGCATTGTAGCCACACGGTGGCACTACATATTGAAGGTATTTGTACTTGCTAGCCAATAAAGAAATTCATAAACCATTATCTTCCACCCTGACCATTTGTGACTCGCGTTATGAGTTGTCAAAGTTTACCACGCTTAGTGACATTATTTGGTCATGGTCAGTGACGTATGCCTACTTTGGTTCGTCATCTTGCATGGTATCCACACCATGCCACAATGTATTCAAGCTCCTTGTGCTTGCTATTTGATACTTGGTGTTCCAAAACCATTGTTTCCCCCTTCTGACCATTTGTGGCTCGTATTATGAGTTGTCAATGTTAACCACACGCTGCGGATTTATTTGGTCAAAGGCAGTACGTATGCCTACTTTGGTCGGTCATTGTGCATGGTAGCCATATCGTGCTACTACTGACTGAAGGTCGTTGTACTTGCTAGTTTAGAACAGATGTTTGCATGTTATTGTTTCCTCTGATGACCGTTTGTGACTCGTGTTATGGTTGGTGAATGTTGACCACCCATGTTGAAATTCTTTCAGCATGGTCGGTGACATATGCATAGTTTGGTTCATTGGTGTGCATAGTAGCCACACCGTGCCACTACGTATTGAAGTTCTTTGTCCTTTCTAGTCAATACATATGGTTCCCAGACCATTGTCTCTCCTTCTGACCATTTGTGACTCGTGTTATGAGTTAACAATGCTGACCATACATAGTCGACTTCTTCGGTCATAGTCAGTGATGTGTGCATCATTTGGTTGGTCACTGTGCAGGCTAGCCACACCGTGCCACTACTTGTTGAAAATCTTTCTACTTGCTAGTTTTAAACTAGTGTTCCCAACCCACGGTTTCCCCCACTGACCAGTTGTGACTCGTGTTAAGAGTTTTCAACGTTGACCACATGCTATGAAATCCGTTTGGTCATGGTTTGTGACATATGCCTACTTTGGTTTGTCACTGTACATGGTTACCACACCATGTCATTACGTATCGAAGGTCTTTATGATTTCTCGATGACAGCTAGTGTTCCCAAACCATTGTTAGCACCCTCTGACTATCTGTGACTCGTGTTGTGAGTCGTAAATGTTGACCACATGACGTGATATTCTTTGTTCATGTTCAGTGATGAATGCATACTTTGGTTAACCACTTTGCATTGTAGCCACACTGTGCCACTACATTTTGGAAGGTCTTTGTACTTGCTAGCCGATAAGTTGAATTCACAAACCATTATCTTCCACCCTCACCATTTGTGATTCGCGTTATGAGTTGTCAAAGTTTACCACACTTAAAGACATTATGTGGTCATGGTCATCGACATATGCCTACTTTGGTTGGTCATCGTGCATGGTATCCACACCGTGCCACAACGTACTGAAGCTCCTTGTGCTTGCTATTTGATACTTGGTGTTCCCAAACCATTGTTTCCCAATCTGACCATTTGTGACTCGTATTACGAGTTGTGAACGTGGACCACACACTGTGGATTTGTTTGGTCAAAGGCAGTACATATGCCTACTTTGGTCGCTCATTGTGCATGGTAGCCATACCGTGCTACTACTGACTGAAGGTCGTTCTACTTGCTAGTTGAAAACTGATATTCCCATAGCAGTATTTCCTACACTGACCGTTTGTGACTCGTGTTATGGTTGGTCAACGTTGACCACCCATATTGAAATTCTCTGGTCATGGTCAATGACATATGCCTGGGTTGGTAGTTTGGTGTGCATATTAGCCACACTGTGCCACTACGTATTGAAGTTCTTTGTCCTTTCTAGTCAATACATAGGGTTCCGAAACCATTGTCTCTCCATCTGACCATTTTTTACTCGTGTTATGAGTTGTCAATGTTGACCATACATAGTGGACTTCTTCGGTCATAGTCAGTGACATATGCATCCTTTGGTTGGTTACTGTGGACGCTAGCCACACCGTGCCACTACTTGTTGGAAATATTTGTACTTGCTAGTTGATAACTAGTGGTCCCAACCCATGGTTTTCCCCACTGACCATTTTTGACCCGTGTTATACATTTTCAACGTTGACCACACACTGTGAAATCCGTTTGGTCATGGTTAGTGACATTTGCCTACTTTGGTTTGTCCCTGTACATGATTACCACACCGTGTCTTTGCGTATCGAAGGTCTTTGTGCTTTCTAGTTCATAGCTAGTATTCCCAAACCAATAATACCCCCCTTTGACTATCTGTGACTTGTGTTGTGAGTTATCAACGCTGACCACATGAAGTGAAATTTGTTGGTAATGGTCAGCAACATATCCATACTTTGGTTGGTAACTGTGCATGGTAACCACGCTATGCCACTACGTATTGAAGGTATTTGTACTTGCTACTCGATGACTAGTATTCATAAACCATTGTCTTCCACTCTGACCATTTGATACTTGTGTTATGAGTTGTCAAAGTTTGCCAAACTTAGTGACATTGTTTTTTCATGGTCAGTGACATATGCCTACTTTGGTTGGTCGTCGTGCATTGTATCCACACCATGCCACAACTTATTGAAGGTCCTTGTGCTTGCTAGTTGATACCTGGTGTTCCCATAACCATTGTCTCCCCCTCTGACCATTTTTGACTCCTATTACGATATCAGCGCTGACCACACACAACGGATTTCTTTGGTCAAAGGTAGTACATATGCCTACTTTGGTCGGTCATTCTGCATGGTAGCCACCCTCTGTTTACACTGATTGAAGGTCCATGTACTTGCTAGTTGAGAACTGATATTCACATACCATTGTTTCCCCCTCTAACCGTTTGTGACTCTTGTTATGGTCAGTGAATGTTGACCACCCATCTCTAAATTCTTTCATCATGGTCGGTGACATATGCATAGTTTGGTTGTTTGGTTTGCATAGTAGCCACACCGTGCTGCTACGTATTGAAGTTCTTTGTCCTTTCTAAATGATACATATGGTTCCCAAACCATTGTCTCTCCCTCTGACCATTTGTGACTCGTGTTTTGAGTTGTCAATGTTGACCATACATAGCGGACTTCTTTGGTCATTGTCAGTGATGTGTGCATCATTTGGTTGGTCACTGTGCATGCTAGCCACACCGTGCCACTACTTGTTGAAAATCGTTCTACTTGCTAGTTGATAACTCGTGTTCCCAATCCATGGTTTCCCCCACTGACCAGTTGTGACTCGTGTTATGAGTTTTCAATGTTGACCACACACTGTGAAATTCGTTTGGTCATGGTTTGTGACATATACCTACTTTGGTTTGTCACTGTACATGGTTACCACGCCGTGTCATTACGTATCGAAGGTCTTTGTGATATCTTATTGACAGCTAGTGTTCCCAAACCATTGTTTGCATCTGTGACTCGTGTTGTGAGTCGTAAATGTTGACCACATGACGTGAAATGTTTTGCGCATGATCAGTGATAAATGCATACTTTGGTTGGTTCCTGAGCACGTTAGCCACACCGTGCCACTACTTGTTGGAAATCTTTCTACTTCCTAGTTGATAACTAGTGTTCCCAACCCTAGTTTCCCCTATTGACGATTTGTGACTCCTGTTATGAGTTTTCAACGTTGACCACACAGCGTGAAATCCGTTTGGTCATGGTTAGTGACATATGCATACTTTGGTTTGTCCCTGTACAAGGTTAACACGCCGTGTCACTATGTATGGAAGGTCTTTGTGCTTTCTAGTTCATAGCTAGTGTTCCCAAACCGTTGTTAGCCCCTATGAATATCTGTGACTTGTGTTGTGAGATGTCAGCATTGACCACATGAAGTGAAATTCTTTGGACATGGTGAGTGAAATATGCATACTTTGGTTGGTAAATGTGCATTGTAGCCACACTGTGCCAGCACATATTGAAGGTATTTGTACTTGCTATTTGATAACTAGTATCAATAAACCATTATCTTCCAGTCTGACCATTTGTGAGTCGATTATGAGCACTCAAAGTTTACCACACATGGTGACATTCTTTGGTCATGGTAAGTGACATATGCATACCTTTGTTTGTCATCGTGCATGGTATCCACACCGTGCCACAACGCATTGCTGGTCATTGTGCTTCCTAGTTGATACCTGGTGCTCCCAAACTATTTTTTCGCCCATTGACTATTTGTGACTTGTATTATGAGTTGTCAACGTTGAACACACACAGCGGATTTCTTTGGTCAAAGTTGGTACATATGCCTACTTTGGGCGGTCATTGTGCATGGTAGCCAAACCGTGCTACTAGTGATTGAAGGGTTTTGTACTTGCTAGTTGAGAACTGATATTCGTGGACCATTACTTCCCCCTCTAACCGTTTGTGACTCGTGTTAAGGATGGTGAAAGCTGACCACCCATATTGAAATTCTCTGGTCATGGTCAGTGATATGTGCCTAGTTTGGTTGTTTGGTGTGCAAAGTAGCCATACCGTGCCACTACGTATTGAAGTTATTTTTCCTTTCTAGTCCATGCATAGGGTTCACAAACCATTGTCTCTCCGTATGACCATTTGTGACTCGTGTTATGAGTTGTCCATGTTGACCACGCATACGGGATTTCTTCATTCATAGTTAGTGACGTATTCATCCTTTGGTTGGTCACTGTGCACGCTAGCCAGACCGTACCACTACTTGTTGAAGGTCTGCCTACTTGCTAGTTGACAACTAGTGTTCCCAACCCATTGTTTCCCCCTCTGGCCATTTGTGACTCGTGTTATGAGTTTTCAATATTGACAACACACTGTGAAATACGTTTGGTCATGGTTAGTGACATATGCCTACTTTGATTTGTCACTGTACATGGTTACCATGCCGTGTCACTACGTATTGAAGGTATTTGTGCTTTCTAGTTGATAGCTAGTGTTCTTAAACTAATGTTACCCCCCCTTGACTATTTGTGAATCGTGTTGTGAGTTTTCAACGCTGACCACATGAAGCGAAATTTGTTGGTCATGGTTAGTGACATATGAATACTTCGGTTGGTCACTGTGCATGGTAGCCACGCTGTGCAACTACGTATTGAAGGTATTTGTACTTGCTACTCGATGACTATTATTCACAAACAATTGTGTTCCACTCTGACCATTTGTGACTCTCGTTATGGGTTGTCAAAGTTTACCACACTTCGTGACATTATTTGGTCATGGTCAGTGACATATGCCTACTTTGGTTGGTCATCGTGCATGGTATCCACACCGTGCCACAACTTATTGTAGGTCCTTGTGCTTGCTAGTTGATACCTGGTGTTCCGAAAACCATTGTCTCCCCCTCTGACCATTTCTGACTCCTATTATGAGTTGTCAACGCTGACCACACACAGCGGGTTTCTTTGGTCAAAGGTAGTACATATGCCTACTTTGGTCGGTCATTGTGCATGGTAGCAACACCATGCTTATACTGATTGAAGGTCGCTGTACTTGCTAGTTGAGAACTGATATTCACATACCATTGTTTCCCCCTCTGACTATTTGTGACTCGTGTTATGGTTGGTGAATGTTGACCACTTATATTGAATTCATTTCATCATGGCCAGTGACATATGCCTAGTTTGGTTGTTTGGTGTGCATACTAGCCACACCGTGCCACTACGTATAGAAGTTATTTGTCCTTTCTAGTCAATACATAGGGTTCCCAAACCATTGTCTCTCCCTCTGACCATTTGTGACTCGTGTTACGAGTTGTCAATGTTGACCACACATAGTGGACTTCTTTGGTCATAGTCAGTGACGTGTGCATCATTTGGTTGGTCACTTTGCACGCTAGCCACACCGTGCCACTTCTTGTTGAAAATATTTCTACTTGCTAGTTGATAACTAATGTTCCCAACCCATGGTTTTCCCCACTGACCAGTTGTCCCTCGTGTTATGAGTTTTCAACATTGACCACACACTAGAACAAAGAATTTGGTCATGGTTTGTGACATATGCCTACTTTGGTTTGTTACTGTACATGGTTACCACGTCGTGTCATTACGTATCGAAGGTCTTTGTGCTTTCTTGTTGACAGCTACTGTTCCCAAACCATTGTAAGCCCCCTCAGACTATCTGTGACTCATGTTGTGATTTGTAAATGTTGACCACATGAAGTGAAATTCTTTGTTCGTGGTCAGTGACGTATGCATACTTTGGTTGGTCACTGTGTAATGTAGCCACACTGTGCCACTACATATTGAAGGTATTTGTACTTGCTAGTCGACAGCTAGTATTCACAACCCATTATCTTCCACCCCGACCATTTGTGACTCGTGTTATGAGTTGTAAAGGTTTACTACACTTGGTGACATTATGTGGTCATGGTCAGGGACATATACCTGCTTTGGTTGGTCATCCTGCATGGTATCCACACCGTGCCACAACGTATCGAAGCTCCTTGTACTTGCTATTTGATACTTGGTGTTCCCAAACCATTGTTTCCCCCCTCTGACCATTTGTGACTTGTATTATGAGTTGGCAACGTTGACCACACATGGTGGATTTCTTTGGTCAAAGACAGTGCATATGCCTGCTTTGGTCGGTCATTGTGCATGGTAGCCTCACCGTGCTACTACTGACTGAAGGTCCTTGTACTTGCTAGTTGAGAACTGATATTCCCATAGCATTATTTCCTCCCCTGACCGTTTGTGACTCGTGTTATGGTTGGTCAACGTTGACCACCCATATTGAAATTCTCTGATCATGGTCAGTGACATATGCCTAGTTTGGTAGTTTGATGTGCATATTTGCCACACCGTGCTACTACGTATTGAAGTTCTTTGTCCATTCTAGTTTATACATAGGGTTCCCAAACTATTGTCTCTCTCTCTGACCTTTTTTTGTCCCGTGTTATGAGTTGTCAATGTTGACCACACATAGTGGACTTCTCGGTCATTGTCAGTGACATATGCATCCTTTGGTTGGTCACTGTGCACGCTAGCCACACCGTGCCACTACTTGTTGAGAATCTTTATACTTGCTAGTTGATAACTAGTGTTCCCAACCCATGGTTTTCTCCACTGACGATTTGTGACTCGTGTCATGAGTTTTCAACGTTGACGATACACTGTGACATCCGCTTGGTCATGGTTAGTGACATGTGCCTACTTTCGTTTGTCCTTGTACTTGGTTACCATGCCGTTTCACAATGTATCGAAGGTCTTTGTGCTTTCTAGTTGATAGCTATGATTCCCCAAACCATTGTTAGCCCCTCTGAATATCTGTGACTCATGTTGTGAGATGTCATCATTGACCACATTAAGTGAAATTCTTTGGTCATGGTCAGTGAAATATGCATACTTTGGTCGTTCAGTGTGCATTGTAGCCACACTGTGCCTCTACATATTGAAGGTATTTCTACTTGCTAGTCAATAACAAGTGTTTAGAGACCATTATCTTCCACTCTGACCATTTGTGACTCGTGTTATGAGCTGTCAAAGTTTACCACACATGTTGACATTTTTTGGTCATGGTCAGTGACATATGCATACCTTGGTTGGTCATCGTGCATGGTATCCACACCGTGCCACAACGTGTTGAAGGTCATTGTGCTTGCTAGTTGATACATGGTGTTCCCAAACAATTATTTCCCCCTCTGTCTATTTGTGACTCATATTATAAGTTGTCTACGTTGAAGACACACTGCGGATTTCTTTGGCCAAAGGCTGTACATATGCCTACTTTGGTTGGTCATTGTGCATGGTAGCCACACCGTTCTTATACGGATTGAAGGTCGCTGTACTTGCTAGTTGAGAACTGATATTCATAGACCATTGTTTCCCCCTCTGACCATTTGTGACTCGTGTTATGGTTGGTGAACGTTGACAACCCATATTGAAATTCTCTGGTCATGGTCAGTGACATATGCCTTGTTTGGTTGTTTGGTGTACATAGTAGCCACAATGTGCCACTGCGTATTGAAGTTATTTGTCATTTCTAGTCCATTCGTATGGTCCCCAGACCATTTTTCTACCTCTGACCATTCGTGACTCGTGTTATGAGTTGTCAATGTTGACCACACATACTGGATTTCTTCGGTCATAGTCAGCAACGTATTCATCCTTTGGTTGGTCACTGTGCACGCTAGGCACACCATGCCACTACTTTTTGAAGTTCTTCGTACTTGCTAGTTAACAACTAGTGTTCCCAACCCATTGTTTCCCACTCTGACCATTTGTGACTTGTGCTATGAGTTTCCAATATTGACCACACGCTATGAAATTCGTTTGGTCATTGCTAGTGACGTATGCCTACTTTGGTTTGTCACTGTACATGGTTACCACCCCGTCTCACTACATATCAAAGGTACTTGTGCTTTATAGTTAACAGCTAGTATTCCCAAACCATTGTTACCCCCCTTCGACTATCTTTGACTCGTGTTGTGAGTTGTCAACGCTGACCACATGAAGTGAAATTCGTTGGTTGTTGTCAGTGACATATGCATACTTTGGTTGGTCACTATGCATGGTAGCCACAATCTGCCACTACATATTGAAGGTATTTGTACTTGCTACTTGATAACTAGTATCCACGAACCATTGTCTTCCACTCTGATCAATTTGGACGCGTGTTATGAGCTGTCAAATTATACCACATTTAGTGACGTTATTTGGTCATGGTCAGTGACATACGCCTACTTTGGTTGGTCATCGTGCATGGTATCCACACCGTGTGACAACTTGTCTAAGGTCATTGTGCTTGCAAGTTGATACCTGATGTTCCCAGACCATTGTTTCCCCCTCTGACCACTTGTGATTCGGATTATGAGTTGTCAATGCTGTCCACACACAACGGATTTCTTTGGCCAGAGGCAGTACATATGCCTAATTTGGTTCGTCAGTGTGCATGGTAGCCACACCGTGCTACTACTGACTTTAGGTCGCTGTACTTGCTAGTTGAGAACTGATATTCCCAAACCATTGTTTCCTCCCCTGACCGTTTGTGACTCGTGTTATGGTTGGTCAACGTTGACCACCAATATTGAGATTCGCAGGTCGTGGTCAGTGACATATGCCTATTTTGGATGTTTGGTGTGCATATTAGCCACACCGTGCCACTACGTATTGAAGTTATTTGTCCTTTCTAGTCCATGCATAGGGTTCCCAAACCATTGTCTCTCCCTTTGACCATTCGTGACTCGTGTTATGAGTTGTCAATGTTGACCACACATAGTGGACTTCTTCGGTCATAGTTAGTGACGTATTCATCCTTTGGTCGGTCACTGTGCACGCTAGCCACACCGTGCCACTACTTGTTGAAGTTGTTCGTACTTGCTAGGTGATAACTAGTGTTCATAATCCATTGTTTCCCTCTCTGACCATTTGTGACTAGTGTGATGAGTTTTCAACGTTGACCACACACTGTGAAATTCGTTTGGTCATGGTTGGTGACATATGCCTTCTTTGGTTTGTCACCGTACATGGTTACCACGCTGTGCCACTACGTATTGAAGGTATTTGTGCTTTTTAGTCAATAGCTAGTATTCCCAAACCAATGTTACCCCTTGTTGACTATCTGTGACTCGTGTTGTGAGTTTTCAACACCGACAACATGAAGTGAAATTTGTTGGTCATGGTCAGTGACATATGCATACTTTGGTTGGTCACTGTGCGTGGTAGCCACGATGTGCCACTACGTATTGAAGGTATTTGTACTTGCTTCTTGATGATTAGTGTTCACAAACCATTGTCTTCCACTCTGGCCATTTGTGACTCGTGTTATGAGTTGTCACAGTTTACCACACTTAGTGACATTATATGGTCATGGTCAGTGAAATATGCCTACTTTGGTTGGTCATCTTGCATGGCATCCACACCATGCCACAAGTTATTGAAGGTCCTTGTGCTTGCTAGTTGAAACCTGGTGTTCCTAATCCATTGTCTTCCCCTTTGACCATTTGTGACTCCTATTATGAATTGTCAACGCTGACCACACACGGCAGATTTTTTTGGTCAAAGGTAGTACATATGCCTACTGGGTGGTCATTGTGCATGGTAGACACACACCGTGCTTATACTGATTGAAGGTCGCTCTACTTGCTAGTTGAGAACTGATATTCACAGACCATTGTCTCCCCCTCTGACCATTTGTGACTCTTGTTATGGTTGGTGAATTATGACCACTTATATTGAAATTCGTTCATCATTGTCAGTGACATATGCCTAGTTTGGTTGTTTGGTGTGCATAGTAGCCACACCGTGCCACTACATGTTGAAGTTGTTTGTCCGTTCTAGTCCATACATAGGGTTTCCAAACCATTGACTCTCCCTCTGGTCATTTGTGACTCGTGTTATGAGTTGTCAATGTTGACCATACATAGTGGACTTCTTCCGTCATAGTCAGTGACGTGTGCATCCTTTGGTTGGTCACTGTGCACGCTAGCCACACAGTGCCACTACTTGTTGAAAATCTTTCTACTTGCTAGTTGATAACTATTGTTCCCAACCCATGGTTTCCCCCACTCACCATTTGTGACTCGTCTTATGAGTTTTCATTGTTGACCACACACTGTGAATTCCGTTTGGTTATGGTTTGTGACATATGCGTACTTTGGTTTATCACTGTAGATAGTAACCACGTCGTGTTGTTACGTGTCAAAGTTCTTTGAGCTTTCTTGTTGGCAGCTAGTGTTCTCAGACCATTATTAGCCCCCTCTGGCTATCTACGACTCGTGTTGTGAGTTGTAAGTGTTGACCACATGAAGTGAAATTCTTTGTTCATGGTCAGTGACATATGCATACTTTGGTTTGTCACTGTGCATTGTAGCCACACTGTGCCACTACATATTTAAGGAATTTGTACTTGCTAGTTGATAACTAGTATTCACAAACCATTGTCTTCCATCCTGACCATTTGTGACTCGTGTTATGAGTTGTCAATGTGTACCGCACTTAGTGACATTATTTGGTCATGGTCAGTGACATATGCCTACTTTGGTTGGTCGTCTTGCATGGTATCCATACCGTGCCATGACGTATTGATGCTCCTTGTGCTTGCTATCTGATTCTTGGTGTTCCCAAACCATTGTTTCTCCCTCAGACCATTTGTGACTCGTATCATGAGTTGTCAACTTTTACCACACATAGCGGATTTCTTTGGTCAAAGGTAGTACATATGCCTACTTTGGTTGGTTATTGTGCATGGTAGCCACACCGTGCTACTAGTGACTGAAGGTCATTGTACTTGTTACTTGAGAACTGATATTCCATAGCATTTTTGATGCCCCCATTTTTGCCGTGCACTGCTCTATTCCCGCGGCCTCTGGTTCCGCGCCTGGTCTGTTCCGCGGCTCTGCCGTTCCGCGGTTCCGTGCAGCACTTGTCCGCTGCTCCTCCGCTGCCTCTCCTGGTCTTCCGCGGATGCTTCACACCATAGGGACCCCACGTATGGGCAGTGCTCCGCGGCTCACTCCTTGCCGACACGAGAGTCTGCCACTTTGTGGCCCCTGACTCCTCCACACGCGGAACCCCATTCCGTGACCGCGCACAAGGCTGTGGCGTCGTCGGCAGTACCCATCACCCTACTTGCGTTCCCTCGTGGTGACGGTACCTAGCGGAATGCTTGTTAGACCCAAGATTGGAAGTGGAGTGAGCAATAAGACATGCACACACTCAGAGGAGAAGAATTCGTCCTCCGCGGATTACTTCCACGGAGAGCAGTCTGTGGATCTCAGAAGGGAAGCGGAAGTGAAAGTGTGAATCTGACTGACAACTGCGCGGATCAATGAGACATGAGGTAGCAATCTGGTTTTGAGCAAGCCAGGACTTGAGTCTCACAACTGGGAACCAGGCTTGTATTGAGTCAGATTGCACAAGATTACATCAAGGTCAGATCACTTCGTCACACTAGTTCCTCTGCTACACCACTACTTTATATTCACCAAACCTAGCTCTCTAAGTCTCCTCCTACCACACTCTTTCTTCTACCTCAGACTTTGCGCGGTGCGTTACACGCACCGCAGGTCTCGTCCTTGATCACACACACTAGACTACTTCTACGTTTCCCTTCCCTACTACTACTTCTTCCTCTACTCCGTGGCTTCGGTATGCGCGGTCTTGTGTTTTTCCTTGAATCTTCGTCGTCGCGCGGTGCGTCCTCCCGGTCCTCCTCTTTGATTACCGCTGCCCACCATGGGCTCTCATTGGCCGAGCTCCTGCCGCCTTCTTCTTGACATCCGGTTCTGTCGGCGTGTGTCTTGCACGTCCGACGCTCCTGCTTCACTCCCACCTCTCCGCGGCTTGGTACATGTTCTCTTTTC
Organism: Penium margaritaceum; assembly: GCA_023375785.1. Classification (NCBI taxonomy): domain Eukaryota; kingdom Viridiplantae; phylum Streptophyta; class Zygnematophyceae; order Desmidiales; family Peniaceae; genus Penium; species Penium margaritaceum. The sequence continues at coordinate 734,162 of SZWC01000025.1, read as the reverse complement.
ACAGCGGATTCTCATCTTGCCTGTCCCGCCCCTTCTTGCCTCCTCCGCGGCCATTACTTCCAATGGCCGTAGAAAGGTCACCATTGATTTTTGCTTCCTGGCGGCAACTTTCCCCGCCTCTTTTCCTTCACCGCTACTGGATTCCGTGGCACCCCACGCTCTACCACAATCTTGTTGCGGGAGCCAGCATACCTTGCACGTTCTTTGGTGTTCCGCGGCCTCCCCTTCATCCTTCTCCGCGAATCTGTGGTCGCGGCCGCCACGTTCCGCGGACTTGCTGGTCGCGGCAAATTCCTTCTGCAAATCCATCTTCTTTCCAGCGGAGATGCGGTGGATCTCCGCCTGACACCGATGCCCCCAACCCCCCCTTTTCAAGACACTGTCCCAGAGTCTTCTTACCGCAACAGGCGTGTGAACTTCCCATGGGGACCCGGCCGCTGCCGTTGTTAGCAAGGGCGGCAGTACGTCTCCACCTCTCTGCCCTCACGTTGATATCTCACGGAGCACTCCTGATGTACATACAGCTGGCACCCCTTGCACCGGGCTCTTGCAGTGATGTCCTGCGCGCCCAGTTGCCTTTTGCAGGTAGAGCAGTGCGGGCTCCGTTCATATGTTCTGCAGCTGGTGCAGCGGTACACCATTTGCCCCTCCTCATTCCTTCCCACTTCTATGGCACACTGTGCGTGGCCCCATCCTCCGCAGTGCTCCCAGTGGCAAGCCGTCCCCATGACGATCCCTATGCATCCGTCTCCGCAGCAATGCAGCCCAGAGTTTTTCCCCCCAGTCCTCTCTTTTGGGCTGAGCAAGGCAGCGGTGGCAGGTCCACACTCCTTCCTTGCCCCTCTTGCCGCACCGCTGGTGGCACATCTTCAGGCACATGCCACATCCCTTCCCGAATTTTGCCATCCCTTCTTGGCAGGCAGTGCATGCGTGCTCTCGGGTCTGCGCGATGAAGCTGAGGTAACAGTCCGCCTCAAGGAGCTCATTGCCAAACATTGGTGACATTGGCCCTTCCAGGCAGAGCTGCCCACCACCAGACATTCGCAGTGTGCAGACCTTGTATAGACAGTACATCTTTCCCCATCCTGCACCGTCTTTAGGTATGTGGGACATGTCGCCAATTGGTGCCCTTCCTCTGCCGGTACCTCCTCTTCCTCTGATTCTTCCTCTTCTTCCTCCTCATTCAATCGAGGTGCCTTGCGGACACCTCGTTGCTTCTCGATCTCCTTCCTGCACCTCCTACACACCGCAGTCTCGCTTCGTCCTCTGCGTGCGTCGCGAGGTGGTGCCAGGCAGCCGGTGCAGATTTTGTGAAAGCATCCACCATAATTCTGCACTGCCACCCCCACCATTGGCCGGATTGGGCACACTTCTTGTCTTCCAGCTCTTTCCTCCTTTTCTCCTCCGCCGCGACTCGCCCCTCAGCCTGCCACTGCCTCATCGTGGCTCCGAAAACCGTGCGCGGACCTTTCCTTTGCTCAGGGGGCCCCTCTTCTTCCTCTTCTTCCTCCTCCCCCTCCTCCTCTTCTGGGTCCCACCTTCCGCGGGGTGGTGCTCCCCCAGCGCCGAGTCCCGCTCCTTCTTCCTCATCATGTTTCTTCGCGGCCTCCTCCTCAGCGGCCTTCTTCAGGCACCGCAAACAGGTACGGTTTCACCCGATGCAGGTTTTGGAGGTTCCGCCGGCATACTGGTGTGTGGGATTTCCGCACACCCGACACACCACCTTTAGGTGTGGCTCAGCAAGGAGATTTTCTCCACACCATACGCACGGGCCCATGTAGTTGGTCAAGGCCTTGAGGCTTATCGGCACCCTAGTCTGCGGTGGTGCTTTCTGGGATTGCTGCTGGACCACCCCGCCTGAGGTTTGCTTGGGCTGTGGCTCGAGCCTACCTTTAGGCTCCTCCATCTTCCTCTGGTCCTCCTGCTCCCTCTGCTCTTGCGATCTTTCCTCCTGCTGCTCCCGCTGCTGCCCCCGCAGCGAGTGCTCTCGCCGTTGTTCCTTCCTCACCTCCTCTATGGCCAGTTCGCGGACATCGGATTGTTCCTCCTCAACCTCCTCTGGTTCCTGGCTCCATTCCCTTTCTTGTTCTGACACCTGCCGTTCACAGATGTCCAGCACCTCCTCCGCTCTCCATCCTCGCGAGCCTTTCCGCTGTCCCAGAGGCGGCAGGCGAACTCCCGTCCCAGGGATGTGCGTTTGCCATGCAAGTGGCAGCAGCACAAACTCCGTGGCCGGATAACTACGGTCGCTGAATTCTTCCGGTCCTTCTAACCACACTTGTCCTGCCTCAACGCTGGCCACGCAGTACACCTCCCGCGGCTCCCCTGCCTCTCACCTTGCATTGGGGAAGGGCGGAGGTACACCAAGTGGCCCTCTTTCATGGGCCCATGGTTCAGCCGTCGGTTGGCTGCATCGCATCCGCGCCAGGCAGCGACGGAACCCCTCAACCGCGCCTCTGCCCGCATGGCCTTTGTCCTTTCACAGTGCTCGCCGAACCATTCCGTGACCTCTTTGTCCTTCTCCTCCTCTGAGAGCTTCCCTTGCTCCTCCGGAGCAAGCGGTAGCCTCAACGGATCCGAGGACATGCCTATCGCCGCTCGCGGCGGTTGACCGAAGAGCAGCATGTGGGGTGAGAAGGAGGTTGAACGGCTGGGTGTTGTGTTGATGAAGTGTGCCGTCTTCTTCAACTTCTCTACCCAGCTGCTGCCCTCCGCGGTGGCCACTGCTTGCTCCAATGTTTTATGCACCCTCTCCACTTTCCCCTAGGATTCTGGCCTGTACCGCCCGGAGTGTACATGGCGGAGCCCCCACTCCTCCAGCTCCTTTGTGAAGGCCCCATGAATTCTGTGCTGTTGTCGCTATGCACCACGCTGCATCCACCAAAGCGATAAAAGATCTCCTCGCAGATGAACCTTACCGCGGTGGCTGAGCTCTAGTTGGGCACAGCGCGGACCCAGAGGAATTTTGTGAAGTGGTCCACCGCTGCAATTCAGTACCAGTTCCCTTGGTTGCGTCCCTTGGACGCATTGCTGCACAACCTCCTTGATGAGAGCCGCCAGATTCGGCACATGAATGATGGGCGTTAGACGGTCCTTCGGCGCCTGCATGCCGGTGTGGTGATGGCGGTGGTAGGCATCCACTACTGCCTTTGGCAACGTGGGCGGGGGCACCCACAAGACGCGCGGAGTTAGTCTCCAGAGACAGCCATCCTCCCATGCATACTGCTCACACAGACGGGCCAGATCATCCTTCTTCCTCCGGTCAAACTCCACGCCCAGTCGTGTTGCCAGATCTGCGTATACCTTCTGCGCATCCGTCTTCTGCTGCTCCTTGCTGCTGGCGCTGAGAAGGATGTGAGCGGTTTGCCAGATTCGCCAGTCATGCATCTCCATATGCCCCTTCCTCCCCGCTTTCTCTGCCCGCGCTTCCCCCAGCTCTCGTTTTGTCTCCGGCATTCTTGCCGGCAGTCCGCGCGCTCGCCTTCCATCGTGCTCCACCTTCATGACCTCAAGCTTTTCCGGTTGTCCTCATCGTAGACCGGCGGCTCTTTGTCCCTGGAATCAGGTGCAGGAAACAACCAAAGGATTCCAACCGCTCGAAGTTCCCCTTCATCCCACTGATCTTGCAGCCTTGTCTCAACGAGGCCGCTTGGTTGTCTACCGTGTCCACCAATGCGGTACAGCTCAATCACTTCCTCTCTTCTCAGCGGGGTCGCTCTCAGAGCCCATAGTAGTCCCTTGCTGCGTGTGATGGGCTACTCCTCTTCTGAACCTCCAGGTGATTCACTGATCTCGGATACCACCATCACTGCCGCCTCTTGCTCCGTGCATCCCCTCTTTTGTACCCCTTTGCAGACGGCTGCTATAGTGGTTTCTCCCAAGACAGGCCGCAGTGAGGCCGGCACTATTTTCGCTGGCATCTGGACCTTGCGGAAGACTGCCATCAGGAGCTCTCCTGCTTGCGCGGCCTCCCGCTAGGCTTGCGCTAACTGCTCTGGAGTCACGCTGGGGCTGGAGCCTTCACGTGTACGAGGCTGTTTCTCCCTCCGTGGCTCCGCGGCTGCTGCCTCTTCCGCCTTCCTCTTTCCTTTCGGGGCAGGAGTGGTCGCCCCCGGGAGAGTCTGCTCCGGCTCTTCACTTCGGCCGGTGTCTGCTGCCGGCGCTATTGTTTTGGTCTGGCTTAATGTTGCTATTGCCTTCCGCACCACTGCCGCCGCTCGGGCCTGGAGTTGTGCCTTCCGCCGGAGGAAGCCAATGCATGGCTCCGGGTGGTGGCGCTTGGCACCAGCCTTGTACCTCTTCCCCATTTTCTCTTCTTCTTCTATTCCTGCCTGCCTTGCCGCTGCTCTGGCTATTGTCGTTTCTCTTACTGCCTCCGCCGCTGTACTACCTGCTCCTACTCCGGCCGCCTCCGCAGCTGCCTGTGTTCTTATTACTACCTGTGCCTCTGTGGCTGCTACTACTGCTACCTTTGCCTCTGTCACTGCTGTTGCTGTTGCTGCTGCCTCTTCCGTTGCTGCTGCCATTACCTCCGCTGCCGCTACCGCTACTTCTTTTGATTTTGCCATTGCCTGCGCTGCCGCTGCTGCTGCCACCTCTGCTTCCGCCGCTGCTTCTGCCATTTTTGCTTCCCCCATGATTTCCCTTATAAGCTGCTCCGTAGCTTCTGTATCCACCTTAGCCACCGCTTCCCGCTCCTTGGCCAATCGGGCCTCAGTCGCCGCGGACTCTGCAGCCGCGCGATCTGCTTTGACGACCTCTGCTTCCCATACTTTGCGCAAGCGTTCTTGCATCTGCAGCAACTAAGGGGTGGATTTGGTGTATTCACGGGTCTCTTCGACCTCCGCGTCCCTCCTGCTCTTATCTTCTCGGCATATCTCAGCCGCCTCCTTGGCCCAGTTTCGCACCTCCTCTTGCTTGAGACGTAGTTCCTTTTCTCGCACCTCGGTCCACTGTCCTTCGCCAACCGCTATTGCCACCCTGGTCCGCATCACATTCTGTAGCGTGAGCGTCCAACACTTTTCCATGGCCTCCATCCAGCGTCCCTCAGGCACCTGAGTATCAGCAAGCCGCGATCTCTCCTCTTGCGGGCAGTGAACACTCCATTTGGCGTAGGCGAGGCTGAGCAAGTATCCCCACCTCCACTCATCCGCCGCGGATCTTCGTCATGGTGCCTCTGCCGATCCGGATGCTTAGTTGTTCACGTGATACAGAATGAGGGCTCTGGCCCTCTCCTGGAGGAGATGCACGTAACGTCTCTCCGGACTTCTCTACGGGTCCCTCCGCACCCTGTTCCACCATACTCGAGCAGCCTCCAGTGATAGATCCATCCGCTCGGTGTCCAATAGTTCCATGACGCTTGTCATGTCACTGGCCATCCCCGATTTGATGCTCAGGCTGTCCCGTAACGCCAAAACGAGGCGCTCTGAGCCTGTTGTTTCCAGCAGTAGCACCTGCCTTTCATGTAATCCAAGGGCTAGAACCCCCGTTACTACTCCCTTTAGCACCAGCTACCACATTTTGCCGCATAGTGAATCCGCGAACTCCGCTTGGATCACTTCCAGAATCTCTATCAGCAGTTGGAGCATGACGCTGCTCACTACTTTGAGCAGCAAGGCTTCCTTGGGCTGCTCCCTGCTGTCCCCCAAGCTTTCTTCGAGGTGCGTCCTTGCCCCTTCCATCACCGTTCCTTTGCCCAGCAAGGGGCGTGCGGGTTGTCGAGTTGGGCTACTGCGCGAGGTCGGCGTTGAGTGAGAGGGCGCCGTTGTAGCTGTGGAGGGAACTAGGACAATCAGTGCCCGGGCACCATCTTGCAGGCTTGGTGTTGGTGTAACGCTTGTTCTTGCCGCTATCTACATTGCTCCTGCCGCAAGCTCCGTGCGCTTGAGGATTCGCGTTAGTAGTGTGCTTGTTGCCAGGCTCTGTCGCGATGAGCATGGCGACCTCGCCGCAAGCGGCATGGCTTGTGTCGGTGTTTCTTCCGTGGGACTAGACCGTGGTGGGATTGTCGCTGCCGGTGTTGGTGTTCGTGTCAGGTTTGTCCCTGCGGCGGGGCTGGGCCGCGGTGAGGCCGCGACCGCTACTGGCGTGGCCGTCACTGGTGTTGGAGGTGTTCTTGTCACAGAGCCAGGTCGGGACACGCCTGTTGCAGCCGTGTGCGCTGCTAGTGTCCTTGCCAATAGAGTTCTTGTCGTGGGACCCGGTCGCGGTAGGGCCGCTGCACCCGTTGGTGGTGTTGGTGTCCGTGCCGGGCGGTGTCTCACGCCCGTGTTAAGAGCAGGGCAACGTAGCTGTCGTCGGGAGGATCCACCCCCCCGCGACGAAGGCGCGGACCCCGTGCCTTGGTTGCGTGCCATGTCGAGTGTCCAGCGGGCAAGAGCCTAGCTGCGCGTGATCCGTTGAGTGTGTCGAGTGCCAATGAGAGCTGAGTCCAAGGTGGAGGGGAGTGGGCGGGGAGATGGTCGATGCGAAGTGAAGAGTGGAGTGAACGATAGGATGCCGGAACTCGAAATGAGACTCATGATGCTTGTGCCGATCAATACATCCGCTTGACACGGCACGAGCCAGTCCGCCGCGAGCAGAATGTCATACGTGCCGTCGTCGCAAACCTGGACAGTATGCGCCGCATGTACATTTGCCACCTGCATGGGAAAGCCCGTGATCTGTCCGAGCGGCGCGTTGATGTCCCTGGTGGAGATAGAGAAGCAGAGTCGAGAGGGCTGGATGATGTGCTGCATGTGGAGCAAGCGGACCATCCGGAGCGCGATTGTGGTGTGTGTGGCACCCGTGTCCACGATGGCCACAAAATTGCGTCCGCATATCCACACGTAACACCAGGCCATGTGGACCTCGGAGGGTGCAGGCGGTCCGGGGGTGAGGGCCGCGGGCAACCAGGTGCGTGAGGCACGTGCAGCGGCATCACGCGCACTAGAGTGAGTGAGGAGGATGTATCGGGATAGCAAGCGGATCCAGGTTATGCTGTCTCGCGTGCATGAGAGGCGGACGCCAAGAGGGGAAAGGGAGGGATTGTGAGTGGTGAAGAGGGCGGGGAGACTTTCTGCAGACTCAGGGGAGTGAATAAGGAAATCTACGAGAGTGAGGGGATGGCGGTTGTCGGGGAGTGGTGTGGCAGGAGCACGAGAGTGCGGGTTGCTTATGGGGCAGGTCTGTGGTGTAGCAGTGGACGGCCGCGAGGTTCACGGGGGCGCATGTCATGGGGGAAGATGGGGTACGATTTCCTCCAGTGTCCAACCGCGGATAGTGGGGTTGTACCTGCGAGCAAGCTGTAGGCCAGACATGGAGAGGGCTGGTAGTATCGCCGCGAGTGCCAACTCCGCGGTGGGGTCGAGTTCATTCAGGAGTTGCAAGGCAACCTCCTGTTCCTCCTCATCAAATTCTTGTGCCACTCCCTCCCAGTGTGCTTCAGTAGCTGGAGGCGATGCTCCGACATCAAGGATATGCTCCGCAGCATCAGGAGGTGCCTGGTCAGGTTCTGGCCAGTCAGGACGCGGAAGTCGGCTCAGGGCATTTGCGTTGCGGTTAGCAATAGCAGGCTGGTACGTGATCTTCATGTTGTAGCCCTGCAGGAGGAGTGCCCACTTGGCTAGGATGCCCTCGTGGTTCTGAGTGGTGAGGAGCCATTGGAGGGCCTGATGGTCCATGAAAACCGTGAATGGCTTGCCATTCTTTATATGGTCACGGAAGTGTTGGAGTGCCCAAAGGACAGCCAAGCATTCGCCCTTCACCTGCGCATATTTTCCGCTCTCCTTCAGTGAGAGCACGACTGGCATAGGCAATGACATTCTGGGTGGGTTCTTGCACTGTTTGGGATAGGATAGCGCCTAGCCCGTCCCGCGACCAATCAGTGGTGATGGAAAATGGGAGGCTAAAGTTGGGGAACTCGAGCATGGGCGCGGTAACCAGGGGGTGCTTGATTTCCGTCTAGGCGTCCGCGCATTCTGATGTCCAGTCAAACGGTACATCCTAGTGCATCAACTTCTGGAGTGGCTTGATGATGCGTGCGTGGTCACGGACAAACTTCCTATAGAAGGAGACAAAGCCCAGGAAGATTTTGACTTGCCCCGCGGAACTGGGCTGACGCCACTCTTGCACCGCCGTGATCTTCTCTGGATCGGTCTTGATGCCATCCGCACTCATCACGAAGCCAAGAAACTCCATCTCCACAGCTCCGATAGAGCACTTGGCTGCCTTGAGCTTGAGGTTAGCCTTGCGGAGGGCAGCGAAGAGAGCGGCCAGGGAGGAGAACAGTTCCTCAAAGGTGTGGGCCGCAACCATGATGTCGTCAATGTAGCAACTGACATAAGGGATGCCGCGGAGGGTGGAGTCCATGACCCGCTAAAATGCCGTGCTGGCATTGCGGAGTCAAAAGGGCATACGCGTGAACACGTATAGTCCCTCTGGTGTCACAAACACGGTCTTGACGATGGAGTCTGGGTGCATGGGGATAGCATGGAAGGCAGTCTTTACGTCGAGCTTTGCGAACCATCCGCGACCCTGCTGTCGCTCCTGTATGTTGACGATCAGTGGCATGGGGTACGCATCCTCCTCGGTTACACGGTTGAGGTCACGGAATTCAACGCAAAATCGCTTGGACCCATCCGGTTTCCCCAGAATGACCAAGTTGGCACGCTAGGGGCTGACGATTGGTACGATCACCGTTTGCGCCTTCAGCTCCGCGAGCCCCTCTGTGATGATCTTCTCCTGCTCAGGGGGGATGCGCCGCACTTTCTGTTTTGTGGATGCGGAGCCCCCCGTGGAGATGACGTGGAAGGCTTCCACGGCCGCCAGATCAACCGTGGACCCAGCGAAGATGTCTGCAAATGCATCCAGCAAGTCGCAGAAATCCTGTTTTTGTGTGGGAGAAAGTCGTGAGTGGAGCATGTGATCCCAGCGCGGTGGTGGTGATGGTGCTGTTTCGCAGAGTAGGTAGAACTCCTCCTCGTCCTCGAGTGGATGTCCATCTCCTAGGGTCGTTGTCCCCTGTGCCAGAGTCCCAGGAGGTTGGTCTGTACTACAGGCTCGATTGACTCCTCTGCGAGTTCCTGCCATTCACCTGTTGTGACCTGTTCCGCGTGAGGCAAATTTGCTGTGAGAGTTTGCAACCTGATTGCATGGGCCTGAGAGTCCTCTACCGTAGCATGCAGGAGGGAGAAGGATTCGCTGCCGGTTACAGTCACCGCTACATTATCGCCGATGGTGATGGGACAAAACGCTTCCTCCCCAGATGCAGAGCTAAGTTGCATGATTCCAAGGGAGAAGAGAAGGTTGGCCTGCCGCGGTACCAAGTAATCCATGCCCAGGAGTACGTCATACGTTCTGGCTCGCGTGACTTGGACGTTCAATGGTTCATGAAGGGATCCCACCTACATGGAGAGGCCGTGAACTTCCCCATCTCCATAGTCCATTCCGCACGCCGAGTTGGTGAAAAGGCGGCGCGTGGGCAGGATGCTGTCTGCCCATCCGACCACCAGAAGGACGCGGAATGCCACAGTGGTGTGAGTGGCCCCTGTGTCGATGATGGCCAGGAACTTCCTTCCACATATCCAAACCATGCAGCAGGCGACCTCGTAGTGGTTGTCATCCCGTCGCGGTGGCTCCAAGGGATGTGGTGCCCATGCCCACTCTCCTTCCGCGACGTTCAATGCCAATGAAGTCTCAGGCACCGCACGGCGGGTGTTCTGTGTATCGGATGTAGGCGTGGTACAGTTGAGGGAGATGTCCACCGTTTGGAGGCATTGATTGGCCCAAGAGAATTCCTCCTTCAGCTGCGGTGCAATCTTGGGATGAATGAGAGGAACTCAAAAAAGTTGACTTCCGCAATGGGAATGGTAAATAGGCGTTGGACGGGGTCAGTGCGTCTTTCCGCGACCGCTGGAGCTATGGTGGGTGTCTGCGAAGATGGGGCAGGCTGCTTCTCCACTGGGAGTGGTGGTTTTGTCTGTCGTCGTTTCTCTGGCACAACGGTGCGATTGACAACTGCCTCCTGGAATCGCTACTCCGCGGCCTCTGCCTTGCACCGCAGATCCTCCTGTACTCTGGCTGCCATATGTAGATCCCATCCGCGCAAGCCTGGTTCTTGGGCTCGTGCGATGAGAGTGGTCTCCGCCGCTGTGGGAGGCAATTCTACGGTCTCGTCCTCCGCAATCGGCAGCCCTAACTTGACGTTGCGGGCTCCGCTTGTAGAGTTTGCGGATGCTGGTGGGTTGGACTGAATACCTTGCCTGCCGGGGGCAGTCTGGGTTCAATGATCCGGTGCCTGCCGCCCAGCTTGCGTCTGTTACTGATGCTAGTGGTCCTACCATGGTTGATTATAATACCGCTGCCACTGCTGCACCATAGGGACTTGCTGCATGGGGTCGGTGCGCGGAGGTAAGCGTGCACACCAAATGACGGGATTTGCAAGCCAGAATCGCGAATCCGGTTCTGGTCTCAGAACCGCGAGTCCAAATCTAGACCGTGGAACCGTCTTGGAACCGCAAAACGTGACATTGCATATTGACCCATACAAGAGTGTGATTTTGTGATAATGTTTACTCTAAAACAAGTTAATTCTGGCATGAACTGTCTGGAGTACATTAGAAGATGTGTCTTTTCATTTTAAAATGTTCATTTTCTGCTTTGGATGCTGATAATCATGCATTTTTTGTGTTTTATAGTGTGATAGTTTTCCCAGACTCGCAAGTCTCTGTCTCGGGATTTGCGAATCTGGATTCTTGGACTCGCGGTTCTTAGGAACCGTGGTTCTCAAATCCGGACTCGCGGTTCCGGTTCCGGCTCGCAAAACGGACTCGCGAGTCCGGTTCCAATGCCAGATTCGCAAATCTGGCATGGCGTGCACCCTTACGCGGAGGACCTTGTCGCTTTCTCGGGTAGTCTCGAGCGATGTGCTCCAGACTCTGGCAGGTGTAACACGCCTTTGGCTTGGGTTGAGAGGCCTGTGTTACTGGTGCTAGAGTATGCGAATCTCCACCTTGATGCTGTCGCGTACACCGCTGTCGCGTAGAAATAGCCGTGGCGTCCTGCACCGCATCCTGCAGGGACTGGTAGTGCTCAGGGATCATCAGACTGCTGATCTCATTGGGGAGTGCGCGGATGAGATTCTACAGTAGGATCCACAGCGGCAGTCCTTCCCCTTCAGGGCTCTTTGCGACTGATGCCAAAGTGAGGAGTTGATTCAAAAACCTTTGGATGTCGGTATCCTTCCACATGACTTCCTTTTTAATCTTGCAGAGTACTTCTTCCTTGGTTAGCCGCTTGAAAGGCTCGATCGGCGCGTTGCCAAAGTCCTCGAAGGAGTTGAACGGTGCTCGCATATTGTACCAATCCTCCGCAGCGCTCTGCAGATGGAGCATCGCGGTGGCCAGACAAAGATCTGGTGGGATCCGCCCTATGCTGGCATGTATAGTGATCTGTTTCAACCAGGTCCACGGGTCCTCTTCAGGGGTCCCCATGAAGATGTCCAGCCACAAAATGTTAGCTGGTTGCGCACGTACATACTACAGCTGGGGAACAGTATTCCGGTCAGGCATGGATGTCACCGCGGGAAGCGGATACGAGGCTGCAGCCGCCGAATAACCCACGTGGCTAGTTTGTGGCTGCCCTTGGGGTGCTGGTGTAGGGCCGCTCATTGGGGCTGCCGCCGGACGGGTATAGCAGTGAGTCACAGGGATCGCCTGCGTCGCGTAGGGTGCGGAGTAGAAGGTAGTCTCAAGGGGCGGTGTCTGTGTGCTCGGTGCGGCAGGGGCCGTGGAACCTGGCAGCCAATAGCCCTGCGGTAGAGGGTGTGACACCGCAGAGTGGTAGAGCAGGGTGGTAGTAGGTACTACAGGGGTTACTGTGGTCCCTGGATTCGGCGGGAGCGCAGGATAGGTGGAGTGGGGCAGAGTCGTCTGTGCCTGGCTGGTAGGTGGTGGTGCATGGACCACAATTCCAGCTGGCGCGGTACCCATCAGCTGTTGATGATGTACCGGGTGTCCAACCGTCACGGGCATCAATTGTGCCGCCATGGGGACTGGCGGTTGCCGTGATGGTGTCCGCTGCATGGGGGCTTGCGGCGTTACTCCCGCCGCGGAGGGCGTGGCCCATGTGCCCATCATCATCCAACCTGGCTGGGTTGTGGTAGAGGAGGTTGTTACCAGCCCCGCATGCGGTCGAGTCCCATGCAATCCTGGGTTGGGCTGAGGCTGGGGTCCTCTGAGTGGCTGTTGGGTTGCGTGGAGTGGCTGCGGAGCCAGAAGGGGTTGATGCACCATCCCCCCTCTCTGTTCCCAGTCTTGTGTCCCTTTCCATCCCACTAATTGTGGATTCTGACTCGCCGTTTCCCTCACACTTGGTGTCAGTGGGGTGTCCACGGCAGTTGACCGCGGATTTACCTGAAGGGATACCTCTTCCGTTGCAATGGGTAGCCCAGCACCAGCTGCCTGATCCACTGCTGCCTCTTCTGCCGTGGATGGGTAGGGCTGCTGCTCTGTCTCTGGCATGGCAGGCGGCATGCCTAACTGTCAAAGCGCCGGATAGCAACGGTCTAGAAAACGGGTCCTGACATGGGAGGCCGCCAACCGCTCTTGGTATTGCAACCAAGATAACATATCATCCTCGAACGAGGGATCCACACTTTAGGTTCGTTTGGTTTGCAACCTCACGAAGTCCGCATGTTGGTCTTTTAGTGTCTACCTTTGGTTGGACACTCTGTGAGGAGTCTCAAAGGCAAGAACTGTAAATGGATGCATGCAAGGTACAGGCTTTTATACTTGCAGAGCTTTGCTAAAGCTTCTGCTTGTAGTGGCTCCACTGGAGCCAACCTCATCCTATATTCCTACTTGGCGCGTCCTTAGACCGCCAAGTGTCATCCTCAAGGCAGGCTCTAGTAAGCTTCCTAGAAGCTTCCTGTACCAGTTTGGGCCACAAAGAAAATTGCGGCCGTCACGGGGTTTGAACCCGCGACCTCCGGTTTGAGACTCCGGTGCCTAATCAACCAAGCCAAAAAGGTATGGTTCCTATGATGAGCCACAGGGGACATACCCATTTTGGGCAGTGCATTCCTGGCCCATCTGAGAACAGACCAAGGGGACATACTCCATAGAGCAGTGCATGCCTTGTCTGTATGTGAAGCTAGCCAGCTAGGTAGTGGACAAGGTGCACACTATTTCAACAAATCTCTCCCTTGCACCTCTGTCCATCTGTCCCTTGCTCGGCTTCATCAATGCCTTGGAGCTCACCCTTCCTCTGCCGCACTCCTCATGCCGAATCCACAAATGCCTGCATAATGCAAGTCGCTGTCTAGCGGCTTGGTCATGCAGTCAGCAAGCATGCTCTTTGTTCCGCAGTGCTGCAAGTCCACCACGTTCTTCATGACCAGGTCACGTGAGTAGTGGTAACGTATGTCGATGTGCTTCGTTTGCCGGGAGATGATCTCGTCTTCAGCCATCGAGATGGTGCTCATGTTGTCCACGTGTACAATCGTGGTGTCTTTCTGTGGCATTGTCATTTCGCCAAGGAGGCTGCGGAGCCATTGAGTCTCCTTGCACACCTCAAACAAAGCAACGTACTCTGCCTCAGCCGTGGAGACAAAAACACAATCCTGCTTCCTGCTGGCCCATGAGATGGCAGCGCCATTCAAGATACACACGTATCCAGAGGTGGATTTCCTGTCGTCGAGATTTCCTCCCCAGTCAGCGTCGGTGTAGTATTTTAGACGAAGGGGGTCCGTTCCTTCTTGGCCTCCAAGGACGAGGCCCATGTGACGTGTCTTCTGCAGGTAGCGCAAGATGCGCTTGACTGCCTGCCAATGTTGTGGCCCAGGGTTGGCCACGAATCTGCTCACTTGTCCCACAGCATAGCAGATGTCCGGACGAGTCCCTACCATGGCGTACATGATGCTACCCACGGCGGACTGGTAGGGGATGTCTTGCATCTCCCTTTGTTCTGCNTCCATGTGGTAGCGCTTCAGCACCTCACCAATGTATTTGGTTTGGTTGAGTTCGATGGTGCCTGCTGCTCGGTTGCGGTGGATGGCAATCCCGAGGTAGTACTCGAGAGGACCCATGTCCTTCATCTTGAACCTTTTGCTGAGGTCAGACTTCAGCCCATCCAACAGCTTGACCGAATACAAGCAGATGATCAGATCATCCACGTACAGCGCAATCAGCATCAACCCTCTCCTATCATCGCGCACGTACATGCTCGGGTCATTTTGGCAATGCGCGAAGGAGAGGCCGGTCATGAAACCGTCCATCTCTTTGTACCACATCCTTGGGGCCTGTTTCAGCCCATAGAGCGCTTTCACCAACTTGCACACCTTGCCCTTGGGAGCTTCGACTCCTTCGGGCACCTCCATCAGCACTTCCTTGTCAAGCTTCCCATAAAGAAAAGCTGTCCTGACATCCATCTGGTGTATCTCCAAGTTCTTTGCGGGAGCAACGCCAAGGAGAGAGCGGATGGAGGCAAAGGTCACGACGGGCGCGAACGTCTCATCGTACTCGGAGCCTGGGCGTTGAGAGAACCCCTTGCCTTGAACTTGTCGATGTTGCCGTCTTGTTTCTTCTTCACTCGGAGGACCCACTTGGATCCCACCACGTGGGCCTTGTTGGGTCTATCCACCAGCACCCACGTGCCGTTCTCGGCAATGGATGCGAGCTCGCTATCCACTACCTCCTTCCACTTGGCCGCATCTGGGCCATTCATGGCCTCCGCCACTGTGGATGGCTCTCCCTGAGCCATGCACGACCAGCTAAGGCCGGTCCAATCATCCTCATACCGCAAAGGTGCTCTCTTTGGTCGCAAACTGCGCCGGNTGGTGCCGCTTCTTGCTTTGGTGCTGGTGCTTCCACAGGTGGTGGTTTGTCGTCGTCGTTGTCGTCAGAAGAGTCGTCAGACTCCAAGTCAGACTCGGAAGCCTCGGACGCCTCGGTATCCGCGTCCATGTCAGATGCTGCATCATCCTCTGCAGCCACTCTCCCATTTCCACCACCTGCTGGCAAGGCGAGCCACTTGTCGGGCGCTTGGTCTCCGGACTCAAGCAACACTATCCACTCTCCCGCTTTGAGAGTGAGGGTCGGGTCCAGCAGCTCTCCCTTTCCAAGGGTGCGTTCGTCAAACACGACGTCGCGGCTCCTCACGAGCTTGCCTGCTGCCTGGTCCCAAAGCCGATAGGCTGTGTGTGACGTGTCGTACCCAACCATGATGTACTTCTTGGAGCGTGCATCGAGCTTGCCTCCACCTTCTCCCGACTGGATCTTCACCCATGCAGTTGACCCCAACACCTTCAGATGAGATGCGTTGGGTTTCTTTCCCGACCATGCTTCCTGTGGGGTCTTCAGCTGCTTGTCCTGCTCCTTTCCACGCTTCCGCAAGGCGGTCGCTGGTGTGAGGTTCAAGAGGTAGCAAGCCGTTGTTGCTGCTTTAGCCCAAAAACGAGGTGGGAGCTTGGCGTCGAAGAGCATGCTTCGCACCATGCTGAGTAGGGTCTGGTTCATCCTCTCGGCAACGCCGTTGCTTTGGGGGTTGTAAGGGGTGGTTTGCTCGTGGCGGATGCCATGATGCTTGAGCCAAGGCTTGCATGCCTCGTACTCACCCCCGTTGTCACTTCGGAGCGCCTTCACCTTCTTGGACATTTGCCGCTCCACCATGGCGACGAACTCGAGGAGCTTCTCCTTGACCTCTCCCTTTGTTTTGAGGAAGTAGATCCACAACTTGCGGCTGTGGTCGTCAATGAAGGTCAGGAAGTACTTGCTTCCTCCGTTAGACGGTGTGCGGAAGGGTCCACACACGTCACTGTGTATCAGTTCCAAGACGTGCTCCGCTCGTTGACCTCCTCTCCCAAACGACTTCTTCTTTGCCTTCGCTTGGAGGCATGGTTCACACAATGCACACCCTTCGCCATGCTTCATGGTGCACCCTTCCATTCCGCTGACTACCTCTTGCTCTTGCATCTTTTGTAGCGTGCTGTTGGCCACGTGGCCAAATCGCCGGTGCCACAGCTCAGCATCAGTGTCCTTGGTTGATATGGCGGCCGCAGCGGTCGCCGGTGGTGCATCCTTCGGCTCCGGTGCCACTGTCTTGGTGGCACATGCGAGTCCCTCATCCGACGCCTTGGTGACTTTAGTTTGAAGCACGTACAGGCCGTCGACTCTTGGAACTTGAAGCATGAGGTCGTCTTTGGCGTAGAAAATCTAGATGTCCTCGTTTTTTAGGGCCACCGCTTCCTTGTTGGTGAACACCACTGTCATGTTGTTGTTGGTGATTTGTGAGACGGACAGCAAGTTGGCTGCAAAGGAGGGCATGTACACCACCTTTTGAAGGTTGACTGCCTTCTCCGCACCATTCACGTTGAACATGATCACCTTGTCCCCTTCGCCCATGGCTTGGACGACGCCACCGTTTGCACACTTGATGCGCATGACAGATTCGGCCTTGGAGACAAATCCACCCTTCTCTTTTGATGAGTGGTGGTTGGTGCCCGAGTCAATGGCGAATGCCCCGGGCCTAAGGATCGTTGCGCCCTTCATGGGCAGCCCCCTAGCCATCATGTTGGTGAGCTCCTTCTTCTCCTTTCCACCTTTGTTCCCGCCTTCTCTCTTGGGACTACGACAGTCCCTAGCCCAGTGCCCAGCCTTGCCACAGTTGTGACAGTTGCCGGGCTTCTTGGAACTCTTCCCGCCACCATTGCCTTTCCCTCCACCGCCACCGCTTCCGCTGTTGCCTTGACTGGAGCGAGAGCTTGCACTTTGTCCACCGAAGCGAGAGGCATAGGCTGAGATGTTTGCCTCGGCGCCACTGCGTCGCATGGACTCGTTGCGGACGTGTTCGGCGACAGCCTCGTACGTCAGATCTGCCTCCTTNTGTTGGAGTCGAGATTCCATTCCATTTGCTGGACCTCTTGCAGCACGTTGTCGAACGACTGCAAAAATGCGGGTATCGATTCT
The DNA here is from genome assembly GCA_023375785.1 of Penium margaritaceum. NCBI lineage: Eukaryota > Viridiplantae > Streptophyta > Zygnematophyceae > Desmidiales > Peniaceae > Penium > Penium margaritaceum. The sequence goes on along the minus strand of SZWC01000025.1, from coordinate 717,219 downwards.
CCTTCGCTCACCCTCATCGACATCAACCGTTGGAAGATGAAGAGTCGGTTTGCTAGGGCATTCGATTGATGCACGCGTGCGAGTTTTGCGTAGGCCTCGGCAGCCAACGTGCATCCTGTGATGTGGGAGTGTTGAGTCTCGTTGATGGACGTCACAAGAATGGCGAGAGCCATGTTGTTCTTCATCGTCCATGCTGCAAGGTCAGCCGCATGCGTCGTCACGGTCGCATCGGCTGGTGCTATCTCGGTCCCTTTAAGGATGTCGAGGTAGCCACGCACGTTCACGACAATCTCAAACTGCCATTTCCACAAGGGAAAACCTGTCCCCGTGAATTTAGACATACCCGCCTCAAGGCGGGCTGGAGTCGGATCCGCCATTTCTTGCGGTTGCTCGTCTTTTCTGCTTTGCTGCTACTCTGCTTCGTTGAGGCCGATGAGGCTGATGAGGCTGTTGACTGCGACCGTTGTCAAAGGTGCAGTTGGTTCCGTTGCATACCCCTCCCGCCGATGATTGCCTAAGGCGATGGTGCCATCGTGAGAGAACGGACTCGGGGTTGTACCACCTTCTAAAACGGGGTAGAGCTTAATCCCGTTGGGGCTCGAGGGTCTTGTCCAACATGGACAGAGCGATTCCTTGTCCCCTAGTCCGCCACGTGCGCGCACCCTACCTGAAGAAGCCTATGGAGCCGATGGAGCAGATGGAGCCGTCCGATGGTCGTGTCCCTGTTGTACCTGTGCGCCCTGCAAGACCACGCGCTAGTCGGTCTTGGAAGCGTGCCTTAGAACCAGAAGTGTGGGCCCATAACCCTTTGTCAATGCGCCGGATAGCAACGGTCTAGAAAACGGGTCCCGACATGGGAGGCCGCCAACCGCTCTTGGTATTGCAACCAAGATAACATATCACCCTCAAACGAGGGATCAACACTTTAGGTTCGTTTGATTTGCAACCTCACAAAGTCCGCATGTTGGTCTTTAGTGTCTACCTTTGGTTGGACACTCTGTGAGGAGTCTCAAAGGCAATAACTGTAAGTGGATGCATGCAATGTACAGGCTTTTATTCTTGCAGAGCATTGCTAAAGCTTCTTCTTGTAGTGGCTCCACTGGAGCCAACCTCATCCTATACTCCTACTTGGCGCGTCCTTAGACCGCCAAGTGTCATCCTCAAGGCAGGCTCTAGTAAGCTTCCTAGAAGCTTCCTGTACCAGTTTTGGCCACAAAGAAAATTGCGGCCGTCGCAAGGTTTGAACCCGCGACCTCTGGTTTGAGACTTCGGTGCCTAATCAACCAAGCCAAAAAGGTATGGTTCCTATGATGAGCCACAGGGGACATACCCATTTTGGGCAGTGCATTCCTGGCCCATCTCAGAACAGACCAAGGGGACATACTCCATAGAGCAGTGCATGCCTTGTCTGTATGTGTAGCTAGCCAGCTAGGTAGTGGACAAGGTGCACACTATTTCAACACTAACTGGTCGGTGGATACTCCCTGCGACGGCTGTCTCACCCCTCTTCTTCCCTTTGATGACGGTGAGTATTCCGCCGGCATGTATCCCAGCTTCGGTTGGTGGCAGTGGGCAGCCTCCATGGTTGGCACCCTGAAGACTCATGGGGCCGGGGAGGTTTCCAACCGTGCTAGGGGCGCGGAGGGCAGGTAGTCCTCCTCTTCTACCTGTGGCGACTGTCTTCCGCCGCACCGCTGGTAGACTGGTCCTTGGTACGCCAGGGACCTCCCGATCTTGGAGAGTCCGTCTGTTGACGGTGACACATTGGAAAACCAGCTTTGTTCCATAGAGTCGTTGGCCTGGGGCTGGTGGATCCCATGCACATCTTGGCTGTGTACACTTTCAATCTCCACGCGGTCCTACAGCGCATCCATGGTACGCCGCAAACTTAGCTGCTCCAGCCACTCGGTGACTCTTTGGTGCTGTACTAGTGGATCCGCGCCTGGCGACGAACTGACAGGCGTGCGAGAGGACGTGGGCGAGGTGTCTCTACTGTCCGCCCGGGTGGCTGCACGCCACGGCAAGAAGTCGAACACTCAAGTTTACCGTGAATGCTGCTGGTGCCGCCTCTGCATGTCCTGATGCACGAAGCTGGCTGCCGACATGTATGACTGAATCTGAAGGCACGTGCAGTTTTGCTGGCGAAGAGCAAAGAACAGTCCACGCTCACCGTACCATGACACAGATACCCCCAATTATGCCGCGCACTGCTGTGTTCTTGCGGCCTCTGGTTCCGCGCCTGGTTTGTTCCGCGCCTCGGCCGTTCCGCGGTTCCATGCAACACTTGTTCGCTGCTCCTCCGCTGCCTCTCCTGGCCTTCCGCGGATGCTTCACACCAATGGGACCCCACGCATGGGCAGTGCACCACAACTCACTCCTTGCCGACACGAGAGTATGCCACCTCGTGGCCTCTGACTCCTCCGCCCGCGGAACCCTGATCCGTGGCCGTGCGCAAGGCCGCGGCGTCGTCGGGAGCACCCTTCACCCTACTTGTGTTCCTTGGTGGTGACGGTACCTAGCGGAATGCTTGTTAGACCGAAGATTGGAAGTGGAGTGAGCAGTAAGACATGCACAGACTCGGAGGGAAGAATTTTTCCTCCGCGGATTACTTCCGCGGAGAGCAGTCTGCGGATCTCAGAAGGGGAGCAGAAGTGAAATTGTGAATCTGATTGACAGCTGCGGGGATCAATGAGACATGAGGTAGCAATCTGGTTCTGAGCAAGCCAGGACTTGAGTCTCACAATTGGGAACCAGGCTTGTATTGAGTCAGATTACACAAGATTACATCAAGGTCAGATCACTTCGTCATACTAGTTCCTCCGCTACACCACTACTTTACATTCACCAAACCTAGCTCTCTACGTCTCCTCCTACCACATTCTTTCTTCTACCTCGAACTCCACACGGTGCGTTACACGCACTGCAGGTCTCGTCCTTGATCACACACACCAGACTACTTCTACGTTTCCTTGCCCTACTACTACTTCTTGCTCTCCTCCGTGGCTTCAGTGCGCGCGGTCTTGTGTTTTTCCTTGAATCTTCGTCTTCGCGCGGTGCGTCCTCCCGGTCCTCCTCCTTGATTACCGCTGCCCACCCTGGGCTCTCATTGGCCAAGCTCTTGCCGCCCTCTTCCTTACATCCGGTTCTATTGGCATGTGTCTTGCACGTCCGACGCTCCTGCTTCACTCCCACCTCTCCGCGGCTTGGTACATGTTCTCTTTTCACCGCGGATTCTTACCTTGCCTGTCCCGCCCCTTCTTGCCTCCTCCGCGCCCATTTCTTCCAATGGCCGTAGAAAGGTCACCGTTGAATTTCGCTTCCTAGCGGCAACTTTCCCCGCCTCTTTTCCTTCACCGCTGCTGGATTCCGCGCCACCCCACGCTCTACTGCAATCTTGTTGTGGGAGCGAGCACACCTTGCGCGTTCTCTGGTGTTCCGCGGCCTCCCCTTCATCCTTCTTCGCGGATCTGTGGTCGCGGGCGCCACGTTTTGCGGACTTGCGGTTCGCGCCAACTTCCTTCCGCGGATCCATCTTCCTTTCCAGCGGAGATGCGGTGGATCTCTGCCTGACACTCATGTCCCCAACCCCCCCTTTTCAAGACTCTATCCGAGAGTCTTCTTAGTGCAACCGGCCTGTGAACATCCCTTGGGGACCCGGCCGCTGCCGTTGTTGGCAAGGGCGGCAGTACGTCTCCACCTCTCCGCCCTCACGTTGATATCTCGTGGAGCACTCCTAATGTACATACAGCTGGCACCCCTTGCACCGGGCTCCTGCAGTGATGTCCTTCGCGTCCAGTCTCCTTTTGCAGGTAGAGTAGTGCGGGCTCCGTTCATACGTCCTACAGCTCGTGCAGCGGTACACCATTTGCCCCTCCTTGTTCCTTCCCACTTCTGTGGCACACTGTGCGTGGGCCCATCCTCCGCAGTGCTCGTAGTGGCAAGCCGTCCTCGTGAAAATCCCCATGCATCCGTCTCCGCAGCAACGTAGCCTAGAGTTTTCTACCCCCCAGTCCTCTCTTCTGGGCTGAGCGAGGCAGCGGTGGTAGGTCCACACTCCTTCCTTGCCCCTCTTGCCGCACCGCTGGTGGCACATCTTCAGGCACATGCCACATCCCTTCCCCAATTCTGCCATCCCTTCCTGGCAGGCAGCGCATGCGCGCTCTCGAGTCTCCGCGATGAAGCTGAGGTAACAGTCAGCCTCAAGGAGCTAATTGCCCACACATTGGTGACATTGGCCCTTCCAGGAAGAGCTGCCCACCACCAAGCATTTGCGGTGTGCAGACCTCGTGCAGACAGTACATCTTTCCCCATCCTGCACCGTCTTTAGGCATATGGGACATGCCGCAGATTGGTGCCCTTTCACTCCCGGCACCTCCTCTTCCTCCGATTCTTCCTCTTCTTCCTCATCATTTAATCGAGGTGCCTTGCAGACACCTGGTTGCTTCTTGATCTCCTCCCTCCACCTCCTGCACACCGCAGCCCCGCTTCGTCCCCCATGCCTGTCGCGATGTGGTGCCAAGCAGCCGGTGCAAATTTTTTGCACCGTGCTACTACTAAGTGAAGGTCGTTGTACTTGCTACTTGAGAACTGATATTCCCATATCATTTTTCCTCCCCTGACCCTTTGTGACTCGTGTTATGGTTGGTCAACGTTGACCACCCATATTGAAACTCTCTGGTCATGGTCAGTGACATACGCCTAGTCTGGTTGTTTGGTGTGCATACTAGCCACACCGTGCCACTGCGTATTGAAGTTATTTGTCCCTTCTAGTAGATACATTGGGTTCCCAAACCATTGTACCTTCCTGTGACCATTTGTCCCTCGTGTTATGAGTTGTCAATGTTGATCACACGTAGTGGACTTCTTCGGTCATAGTCAGTGACATATACATCCTTTGGTTGGTCATTGTGCACGCTAGCCACACTGTGCCACTACTTTTTCGAAATCGTTTTAGTTGCTAGTTGATAACTAGTGTTTTCAACCCATGGTTTCCCCCACTGACCATTTGTGACTCATGTTATGAGTTTTCAACGTTGACCACACACTGTGAAATCTGTTTGGTCATGGTTAATGATATATGCCTACTTTGGTTTGTCCCTGTACATGGTTACCACGCGGTGACAACATATTGGAGGTATTTGTAATTTCTAGTCAATATCTAGTCTTCCCAAACCATTGTTGCCCCCCTTTGACTATATGTGACTCGTGTTGTGAGCTGTCAACGCTGACCACATGAAGTGAAATTTGTTGGTCATGGTCAGTGACACATGCATACTTTGGTAGGTCACTGTACATGGTAGCAACGCTGTGCCACTACATATTGAATGTATTTGTACTTGCTACTCAATAACTAGTATTCAAAAACCATTGTCTTCCATTCTGATCATTCGTGACTCGTGTTATGAATCGTCAAAGTTAAACAGACTTAGTGACATTATTTGGTCATGGTCAATGACATATGGCTACTTTGGTTGGTCATTGTGCATGGTATCCACACCGTGCCACAAGGTATTGAAGGTCCTTGTGCTTGCTAGTAAATACCTGGTGTTCCCAAACCATTGTCTCCCCCTCTGACCATTTGTGCATCCTATTATGAGTTGTCAACGTTGACCATACACAGCGGATTTCTTTGGTCAAAGGCAGTATATATGTCTTCTTTGGTCGGTCATTGTGCATGGTAGCCACACCGTGCTTATATTGATTGAAGGTCTCTGTACTTGCTAGTTGAGAACTGATATTCCCATACCATTGTTTCCCCCTCTCACCATTTGTGACTCGTGTTATGGTTGGTGAATGTTGACCACCCATATTGAAATTCTTTGGTCATGGTCAGTGACATATGCCTAGTTTGATTGTTTGGTGTGCATACTAACCACACTACGCCACTAAGTATTGAAGTTCTTTGTTCTTTCTAGTCGATGGATATGGTTCTCAAACCATTGTCTCTCCCTCTGACCATTTGTGACTCGTGTTATGAGTTGTCAACGTTGACCACTCTTAGTGGGCTTCTTCGGTCATAACCAGTGACATATGCATCCTTTGGTTGGTCACTGGGCACGTTGGCCACACCGTGCCACTACTTGTTGATAATATATATACTTGCTAGTTGACAACTAGTGTTCCCAACCCATGGTTTCTCCCAGTGACCATTTGTGACTCGTGTTATGAGTTTTCAACGTTGACCACACACTTTGAAATGAGTTTTGTCATGGTTAGTGACATATGCCTACTTTTCTTTGTCACTGTACATGGTTACCACGACGTGTCACTACATGTTAAAGGTATTTGTGCTTTCTAGTTAATAGCTAGTGTTCCCAAACCATTGCCACCCGCCTTTGACTATATGTGACTCGTGTTGTGATTTGTCAATATTGACCACATGAAGTGAAGTTTGTTGGTCATGGTCGGTGACATATGTATAATCTGGTTGGTCACTGTGCATGGTAGCCATGCAATGTCACTACATATCGAAGGTATTTGTACTTGCCACTCTATAACTAGTATTCAAAAACCATTGTCTTCATCTCTGACCATTTGTGACTCGTGTAATGAGTTTTCAACAAGTTTGTCACACTTAGTGACGTTGTTTGGTCATGGTCAGTGACATATGCCTACTTTGGTTGGTCATGGTGCATGGTATCCACACCGTGCCAAAATGTATTGAAGCTCCTTGTGATTGCTAGTTGATACTTGGTGTTCCCCTTCCATTGCTTCTCCCTCTGACCATTTGTGACCCGTATTATGAGTTGTCAGCGTTGACCACACACGATGGATTTCTTTGGTCAAAGGCAGTACATATGCCTACTTTGGTTGGTCACTGTGCATGGTAGTGACACCGTGCTACTACTGACAGAAGGTCGCTGTACTTGCTAGTTCAGAACTGATATTCCCATAGCATTGTTTCCTCCACAGACCGTTTGTGACTTGTGTTATGGTTGGTCAGTGTTGGCCACCCATATTGAAATTCTTTGATCATGGTCAGTGACATATGCATAGTTTGGATGTTTGGTGTGCATATTAGCCACACCGTGCCACTACGGATTGAAGTTCTTTGTCCTTTCTAGTTGATGCATAGGGTTCCCAGACCATTGTGTCTCCCTCTGACCATTTGTGACTCGTGTTATGAGTTGTCAATGTTGACGACACTTAGTGGCCTTCTTCGTTCATAGTCTGTGACGTGTGCATCCTTTGGTTGGGCACTGAGCTTGATAGCCTCACCATGCCACTACTTGTTGAAAATCTTTCTACTTGCCAGTTGATAACTAGTGTTCCAAACCCACGGTTTCCCCTACTGACCATTGATGACTCATGTTTTGAGTTTTCAATGTTGACCACACACTGTGAAATCCGTTTGGTCATGGTTACTGACATATGCCTACTTTGGTTTGTCACTGTACATGGTTTTCACGCCGTGTCACTACGTATCGAAGGTCTTTGTGCTTTCCAGTTGATAGCTAGTGCTCCCAAACCGTTGTTAGCCCCTCTGAAAATCTGTGACTCGTGTTGTGAGTTGTCAACATTGACCACATGAAGTGAAATTCTTTGGTCATGGTGAGTGACATATGTATACTTTGGTTGGTCACTGTGCATTGTAGCCACGCTGTGCCACTACATATTGGAGGCATTTGTACTTGCTAGTTTATAACTAGTATTTAGAAACCATTATATTCCACTATGACCATTTGTGACTCGTGTTATGAGCTGTCAAAGTTAAACACACATGGTGACATTCTTTGGTCATGATCAGTGACACATGCATACATTGGTTGGTCATCGTGCATGGTATCCACACCGTGCCACAACACATTGAAGGTCATTGTGCTTGCTAGTTGATACCTGGTGTTCCCAATCTATTCTTCCCCCCTCTGACTATTTGTGACTCACACTATGAGCTGTCACTGTTGACCACACACAGCGGATTTATGTGGTCAAAGTCAGAACATATGCCTACTTTGGTCGGTCATTGTGCATGGTAGCCACACCGTGCTACAACTGATTGAAGGGCGTTGTACTTGCTAGTTGAGAACTGATATTCCCAGACCATTGTTTCCCCCTCAGACCATTTGTGGCTCGTGTTATGGCTGGTGAAAGTTGACCACCCATATTGAAATTCTTTGGTCATGGTCAGTGATACATGCCTAGTTTGGTTGTTTGGTGTGCAAAGTAGCCACACCATGCCACTATGTATTAGATTTATTTCCCCTTTCTAGTCCATGCATAGGGTTCACAAACCATTGTCTCTCCCTCTGACCATTTGTGACTTGTCTTATGAGTTGTCAAAGTTTACCACAATTGGTGACATTATTTGGTCATGGTCAGTGACATATGCCTACTTTGGTTGGTCATTCTGCATAGTATCCACACCATGCCACAAGGTATTGAAGGTCCTTGTGCTTGCTCTTTGATACTTGGTGTTCCCAAACCATTGTTTCCCCCTCTGAATATTTGTGACTCGTATTATGAGTTGTCTACTTTGACCACACACAGCGGATTTCTTTGGTCAAAGGTAGTACATATTCCTACTTTGGTTTGTCATTGTGCATGGTAGCCACACCGTGCTACTATTGAGTGAAGGTCGTTGTACTTGCTACTTGAGAACTGATATTCCCATAGCATTTTTCTTCCCCTGACCCTTTGTGACTCCTGTTATGGTTGGTCAACGTTGACCATCCATATTGAAACTCTCTGGTCATGGTCAGTGACATATGCCTAGTTTGGTTGTTTGGCGTGCATATTAGCCACACCGCGCCACTACGTATTGAAGTTATTTGTCCTTTCTAGTAGACACATTGGATTCCCAAACCATAGTCTCTTCCTCTGAACATTTTTGCCTTGTGTTATGAGTTGTCAATTTTGACCACACATAGTGGACTTCTTCGGTCATAGTCAGTGACACATGCATCCTTTGGTTGGTCATTCTGCACGCTAGCCACACTTTGCCACTACTTGTTGGAAATCGTTTTACTTGCTAGTTGATAACTAGTGTTTTAAACCCATGGTTTCCCCCACTGACCATTTGTGACTCGTGTTATGAGTTTTCAACGTTGACCACACACTGTGAAATCTGTTTGGTCCATTCATCACCATTCGTTACTTGTGTTATGAATTGTCAACGTTTACCACATTTAGTGACATTATTTGGTCATGGTCAGTGACATATGGCTGCTTTGGTTGGTCATCGTGCATGGTATCCACACTGTGCCACAACGTATTGAAGGTCCTTGTGCTTGCTAGTTAATACCTGGTGTTCCCAAACCATTGTCTCCTCCTCTGACCATTTGTGAATCCTATCATGAGTTGTCATCGTTGACTACACACAGCAGATTTCTTTGATCAAAGGCAGTAAACATGCCTACTTTGGTCGGTCATTGTGCATGGTAGCCACACCGTGCTTATACTGATTGAAGGTCTCTGTAATTGCTAGTTGAGAACTGATATTCCCATACAATTGTTTCCCCCTCTCACCATTTGTGACTCATGTTATGGGTGGTGAATGTTGACCACCCATATTGAAATTCTTTAGTAATGGTCAGTGACATATGCCTAGTTTGGTTGTTTAATGTGCATAGTAGCCACACCGTGCCACAACGTATTGAAGCTCCTTCTCCTTTCTAGTTGATAAAAAGGGTTCCCAAACCATTGTCTCTCCTTCTGACCATTTGTGACTCGTGTTACGAGTTGTCAATGTCGACCACACTTAGTGGACTTCTTTGGTCATAGTCAGTGACATATGCATCCTTTGGTTGGTCACTAGGCACGCTAGCCACACCGTGCCAGTACTTGTTGAAAATATTTCTACTTGCTAGTTAATAACTAGTGTTCCCAATCCATGGTTTCCCCCACTGACCACTTGTGACTCGTGTAATGAGTTTTAAACGTTGACGACACACTGTGAAATCCGTTTTGTCATGGTTAGTGACATATGCCTACTTTTCTTTGTCACTGTACATGGTTACCACGCTGTGTCACTACATCTTAAAAGTATCTGTGCTTTCTAGCTAATAGCTAGTGTTCCCAAACCATTGTTACCCCCCTTTGACTATATGTGACTCGTGTTGTGATTTGTCAATGTTGACCACATGAAGTGAAGTTCATTGGTCATGGTCAGTGACATATACATCATTTGGTTGGTCAGTGTGTATGGTAGCCATGCTGTGTCACTACATATCAAAGGTGTTTGTACTTGCCACTCTATATCTAGTATTCAAAAACCATTGTCTTCAACTCTGACCATTTGTGACTCGTGTAATGAGTTGTCAAAACGTTTATCACACTTAGTGACGTTATTTGGTCATGGTCAGTGACATATGCCTACTTTGGTTGGTCATCGTGCACGGTATCCACATCGTGCCAAAACGTATTGAAGCTCCTTGTGATTGCTAGTCGATACTTGGTGTTCCCAGCCCATTGCTTCTCCCTCTGACCATTTGTGACCCGTATTATGAGTTGTCAGCGTTGACCACCCATGGTGGATTTCTTTGGTCAAAGGCAGTACATATGCCTACTTTGGTCGGTCATTGTGCATGGTAGCGACACCGTGCTACTACTGATAGAAGGTCGTTGTACTTGCTAGTTGAGAACTGATATTCCCTTAGCATTGTTTCCTCCACTGACCGTTTGTGACTTGTGTTATGGTTGGTCAACGTTGGCCACCCATATTGACATAATTTGGTCATGGTCAATGACATATGCATAGTTTGGATGTTTGGTGTGCATATTAGCCACACCGTGCCACTACGTATCGAAGTTCTTTGTCCTTTCTAGTTGATACATAGGGTTCCCAGACCATTGTCTCTCCCTCTGACCATTTGTGACTTGTGTCATGAGTTGTCAATGTTGACCACACTTAGTGGACTTCTTCGGTCATAGTCTGTGACGTGCGCATCCTTTGGTTGGTCACTGTGCACGATAGCCACACCATGCCACTACTTGTTGAAAATCTTTCTACTTGCTAGTTGATAACTAGTGTTCCAAACCCATGGTTTCCCCATTGACCATTTGTGAGTCATGTTATGAGTTTTCAACGTTGACCACACACTGCAAAATCCGTTTGGTCATGGTTAGTGACATATTCCTACTTTGGTTTGTCACTGTACATGGTTACCACGCCGTGTCACTACGTATCGAAGGTCTTTGTGCTTTCTAGTTGATAGCTAGTGCTCCCAAACCGTTGTTAGCCCCTCTGAAAATCTGTGACTCGTGTTGTGAGTTGTCAACATTGACCACATGAAGTGAAATTCTTTGGTCATGGTGAGTGACATATGTTTACTTTGGTTGGTCACTGTGCATTGTAGCCACACTGTGCCACTACATATTGGAGGCATTTGTACTTGCTAGTTGATAACTAGTATATAGAAACCATTATATTCCAATCTGACCATTTGTGACTCATGTTATGAGCTGTCAAAGTTTAACACACATGGTGACATTCTTTGGTCATGATCAGTGACATATGCATACATTCGTTGGTCATCGTGCATGGTATCCACACCGTGCCACAACGCATTGAAGGTCATTGTGCTTGCTAGTTAATACCTGGTGTTCCCAGACTATTGTTTCCCCCTCTACGTATTTGTGTCTCGCACTATGAGTTGTCACTGTTGACCACACACAGCGGATTTCTGTGGTCAAAGGCAGAACATATGCCTACTTTGGTCGGTCATTGTGCATGGTAGCCACACCGTGCTACTACTGATTGAAGGGCGTTGTACTTGCTAGTTGAGAACTGATATTCCCGGACCATTGTTTCCCCCTCAGACCGTTTGTGACTTGTGTTATGGCTGGTGAAAGTTGACCACCCATGTTGAAATTCTTTGGTCATGGTAAGTGACACATGCCTAGTTTGGTTGTTTGGTGTGCAAAGTAGCCACACCATGCCACTACGTATTGAAGTTATTTGTCCTTACTAGTCCATGCATAGGGTTCACAAACCATTGTCTCTCCCTCTGACCATTTGTGACTCGTCTTATGAGTTGTCAAAGTTTACGACAATTAGGGACATTATTTGGTCATGGTCAGTGACATGTGCCTACTTTGGTTGGTCATCGTGGATAGTATCCACACCATGCCACAACGTATTGAAGGTCCTTGTGCTTGCTATTTGATACTTGGTGTTCCCAAACCATTGTTTCCCCCTCTCACTATTTTTGACTCGTATTATGAGTTGTCTACTTTGACCACACACAGCGGATTTCTTTGGTCAACGGTAGTACATATGCCTACTTTGGTTGGTAATTGTGCATGGTAGCTACACCGTGCTACTACTGAGTGAAGGTCGTTGTACTTGCTACTTGAGAACTGATATTCCCATAGCATTTTTCTCCCCCTGACCCTCTGTGACTCGTGTTATGGTTGGTCCATGTTGACCACCCATATTGAAACTCTCTGGTCATGGTCAGTGACATATGCCTAGTTTGGTTGTTTGGTGTGCATATAAGCCACACCGCGCCACTACGTATTGAAGTTATTTGTCCTTTCTAGTAGACACATTGGGTTCCCAAACCATTGTCTCTTCCTCTGAAAATTTGTGCCTCGTGTTATGAGTTGTCAATGTTGACCACACATAGTGGACTTCTTCGGTCATAGTCAGTGACATATGCATCCTTTGGTTGGTCATTGTGCACGCTAGCCACACTGTGCCACTACTTGTTGGAAATCATTTTACTTGCTAGTTGATAACTAGTGTTTTCAACCCATGGTTTACCCCAATGACTATTTGTGACTCGTGTTATGGGTTTTCAACGTTGACCACACATTGTGAAATCTGTTTGGTCATGGTTAGTGATATATGCCTACTTTGGTTTGTCCCTGTACATGGTTACCACGCTGTATCACTACATATTGAAGGTATTTGTGCTTTACATTCAATAGCCAGTGTTCCCAAACCATTGTTACCCCCCTTTGACTATCCGTGACTCGTGTTGTGAGCTGTCAAAGCTGACCACATGAAGTGAAATTCGTTGGTCATGGTCAGTGACACATGCATACTTTGGTTGGTCACTGTACATGGTAGCCACGCTGTGCCACTACATATTGAATGTATTTTTACTTGCTACTCCATAACTAGTATTCACAAACCATTGTCTTCCACTATTGCCATTCGTTACTCGTGTTATGAATCGTCAATGTTTACGACATTTAGTGACATTACTTGGTCATGGTCAGTGACATATTTCTACTTTGGTTGGTCATCGTGCATGGTATCCACACCGTGCCACAACGTATTGAAGGTCCTTGTGCTTTCTAGTTAATACCTGGTGTTCCCAAACCATTGTCTCCCCCCTCTAACCATTTGTGAATCCTATTATGAGCTGTCAACGTTGACCACACACAGCGGATTCCTTTGGTCAAAGGCAGTATACATGTCTACTTTGGTCGGTCATTGTGCATGGTAGCCACAGCGTGCTTATACTGATTGAAGGTCTATGTACTTGCTAGTTGAGAACTGATATTCCCATACCATTGTTTCCCCCTCTCACCATTTGTGACTCGTGTTATGGTTGGTGAAGGTTGACAACCCATATTGAAATTCTTTGGTCATGGTCAATGAAATATGCCTAGTTTGATTGTTTGGTGTGTATAGTAGCCACACCGCGCCACTACGTATTGAAGTTCTTTGCCCTTTCTAGTCGATGGATATGGTTCCCAAACCATTGTCTCTCCCTCTGACCATTTGTGACTCGTGTTATGAGTTGTCAATGTTGACCACTCTTAGTGGACTTCTTTAGTCATAGTCAGTGACATATGCATCTTTTGGTTGGTCACTGGGCACGCTAGCCAGACCATGCCACTATTTGTTGAGAATGTTTATACTTGCAACTTGATAACTAGTGTTCCCAGCCCCTGGTTTCTCCCAGTGACCATTTGTGACTCGTGTTATGAGTTTTCAACGTTGACCACACACTGTGAAATCCGTTTTGTCATGGTTAGTGACATATGCCTACTATTCTTTGTCAATGTACATGGTGACCACGACGTGTCACTACATATTAAAGGTTTTTGTACTTTCTAGTTAATGGCTAGTGTTCCCAAACCATTGTTACCCCCCTTTGACTATATGTGACTCGTGTTGTGATTTGTCAATGTTGACCACATGAAGTGAAGTTCGTTGGTCATGGTCAATGACAAATGCATTATTTGGTTGGTCACTGTGCATGGTAGCCATGCTGTGTCACTACATATTGAAGGTATTTGTACTTGCCACTCTATAACTAGTATTCACAAACCACTGTCTTCAACATTGACCATTTGTGACTCGTGTAATGAGTTGTCAAAAAGTTTACCACACTTAGTGATGTTGTTTGGCCACGGTCAGTGACATATGCCTACTTTGGTTGGTCATCATGCATGGTATCCACACCGTGCAAAAACGTATTGAAGCTCCTTGTGATTGCTAGTTGATACTTGGTGTTCCCAACCCGTTGATTCTCCCTCTGACCATTTGTGATCCGTATTATGAGTTGTCAGCGTTGACCACACACGGTGGATTTCTTTTGTCAAAGGCTGTACATATGCCTAATTTGGTCGGTCATTGTGCATGGTAGCCACACCGTGCTACCACTGACTGAAGGTCGCTCTGCTTACTAGTTGAGAACTGATATTCCCTTAGCATTGTTTCCTCCACTGACCGTTTGTGACTAGTGTTATGGTTGGTCAACGTTGACCACCCATATTGAAATTCTCTGGTTATGGTCAGTGACATATGCGTAGTTTGGATGTTTGGTGTGCATGTTAGCAACACCGTGCCACTACATATCAAAGTTCTTTGTCCTTTCTAGTTGATACACAGGGTTCCCAGACCATTGTCTCTCCCTCTGACCATTTGTGAGTCGTGTTTTGAGTTGTCAATGTTGACCACGCTTAGTGGACTTCTTCGGTCATAGTCCGTGACGTGTGCATCCTTTGGTTGGTCACTGTGCACGATAGCCACACCATGCCACTACTTGTTGAAAATCTTTCTACTTGCTAGTTGATGACTAGTCTTCCAAACCCATGGTTTCCCCCACTGACCATTTGTGACTCATGTTATGAGTTTTCAACGTTGACCACACACTGTGAAATCTGTTTGGTCATGGTTAGTGACATATGCCTACTTTGGTTTGTCACTGTACATGGTTACCACGCCGTGTCACTACATATCGAAGGTCTTTGTGCT
Organism: Penium margaritaceum; assembly: GCA_023375785.1. Classification (NCBI taxonomy): domain Eukaryota; kingdom Viridiplantae; phylum Streptophyta; class Zygnematophyceae; order Desmidiales; family Peniaceae; genus Penium; species Penium margaritaceum. Next base: position 702,065 of record SZWC01000025.1, on the reverse strand, counting down.
TTCCAGTTGATAGCTAGTGCTCCCAAACCGTTGTTAGCCCCTCTTAATGTCTGTGCCTCGTGTTGTGGGTTGTCAACATTGACCACATGAAGTGAAATTCTTTGGTCATGGTCAGTGACATATGTATGCTTTGGTTGGTCACTGTGCATTGTAGCCACACTGTGCCACTACATATTGGAGGCAATTGTACTTGCTAGTTGATAACTAGTATTCACAAACCATTATCTTCCACTCTGAACATTTGTGACTCGTGTTATGAGCTGTCAAAGTTAAACACTTATGGTGACATTCTTTGGTCATGATCAATGACACATGCATACATTGGTTGGTCATCGTGCATGGTATCCACACCGTGCCACAATGCACTGAAGGTCATTGTGCTTGCTAGTTGATACCTGGTGTTCCCAAGCTATTGTTTCCCCCTCTGACTATTTGTGACTCGCACTATGAGTTGTCAACGTTGACCACACACATCGGATTTCTGTGGTCAAAGCAGTACATATGCCTACTTTTGTTGGTCATTGTGCATGGTAGCCACACCGTGCTACCACTGATTGAAGGGCGTTGTACTTGCTAGTTGAGAACTAATATTCCTGAACCATTGTTTCCCCCTCAGACCGTTTGTGACTCGTGTTATGGCTGGTGAAATTTGACCAACCATATTCAAATTCTTTGGTCATGGTCAGTGACACATGCCTAGTTTGGTTGTTTGGTGTGCAAAGTAGCTACACCGTGCCACTGCGTATTCAAGTTATTTGTCCTTTCTAGTCCATGCATAGGGGTCACAAACCATTGTCTCTCCCTCTGACCATTTGTGACTCGTCTTATGAGTTGTCAAAGTTTACCACAATTAGTGACATTATTTGGTCATGGTCAGTGACATGTCCCTACTTTGGTTGGTTATCGTGCATAGTATCCACACCATGCCACAACTTATTGAAGGTCCTTGTACTTGCTATTTGATTCTTGGTGTTCCCAAACCATTGTTTCCCCCTATGACCATTTGTGACTCGTATTATGAGTTGTCTACTTTGACCACACACAGCGGATTTCTTTGGTCAAAGGTAGTACATATGCCTACTTTGGTTTGTCATTGTGCATGGTAGCCACACCGTGCTACTACTGAGTGAAGGTCATTGTACTTGCTACTTGAGAACTGACATTCCCATATCATTTTTCTTCCCCTAATCCTTTGTGACTCGTGTTATGGTTGGTCAACGTTAACCAACCATATTGAAACTCTCTGGTCATGGTCAGTGACATATGCCTAGTTTGGTTGTTTGGTGTGCATATCAGCCACACTGTGCAACTACGTATTGAAGTTATTTGTCCTTTCTAGTAGACACATTGGGTTCCCAAACTATTGTATCTTCCTCTGACCATTTCTGCCTCGTGTTATGAGTTGTGAACGTTGACCACACATAGTGGACTTCTTCAATCAATGTCAGTGACATATGCATGCTTTGGTTGGTCACTGTGCACGCTAGCGACACTGTGCCACTACTTGTTCAAAATCGTTTTACTTGCTAGTTGATAACTAGTGTTTTCAACCCATGGGTTCCCCCACTGACCATTTGTGACTCGTTTTATGAGTTTTCAATGTTTACCACACACTGTGAAATCTTTTTGGTCATGGTTAGTGATATATGCCTACTTTGGTCTGTCCCTGTACATGGCTACCACGCTGTGTCACTACATATTGAACGTATCTGTGCTTTCTAGTCAATAGCTATTGTTCCCAAACCATTGTTACCCCCCTTTGACTATCTGTGACTCGTGTTGTGAGCTGTAAACGCTGACCACATGAAGTGAAATTTGTTGGTCATGGTCAGTGACACATGCATACTTTGGTTGGTCACTGTACATGGTAGCCACGCCGTGCTACTACATATTGAATGTATTTGTACTTGCTTTTCGATAACTAGTATTTACAAACCATTGTCTTCCACTCTGACCACTCGTGACTCGTGTTATGAATTGTCAAAGTTTACCACACTTAGTGACATTATTTGGTCATGATCAGTGACATGTGCCTACTTTGGTTGGTCATCATACATGGTATCCACACCGTGCCACAACGTATTGAAGGTCCTTGTGCTTGCTATTTAATACCTTGTGTTCCCAAACCATTGTCTCCTCCTCTGACCATTTGTGAATCCTATTATGAGTTGTCAACGTTGACCACACACAGCGGATTTCTTTGATCAAAGGCAGTACACATGCCTACTTTGGTCGGTCATTGTGCATGGTAGCCACACCATGCTTATACTGATTGAAGGTCTCTGTAACTGCTAGTTGAGAACTGATAATCCCATACCATTGCTTCTCCCTCTCACCATTTGTGACTCGTGTTATGGTTGGTGAATGTTGACCACCCATATTGAAATTATTTGGCCATGGTCAGTGACATGTGCCTAGTTTGGTTGTTTAATGTGCATAGTAGCAACACCGTGCCACTACGTAATGAAGTTCTTTGTCCTTTCTAGTCGATGCATATGGTTCCCAAACCATTGTCTCTCCTTCTGACCATTTGTGACTCGTGTTATGAGTTGTCAATGTCGACCACACTTAGTGGACTTCTTCGGTCATAGTCAGTGACATATCCATCCTTTGGTTGGTCAGTGGGCACGCTAGCCACACCGTGCCACTACTTGTTGAAAATATTTCTACTTGCTAGTTAATAACTAGTGTTCCCAACCCATGGTTTCCCCAAATGACCACTTGTGACTCCTGTTATGAGTTCTCAACGTTGACGACACACTGTGAAATTCGTTTTGTCATGGTTAGTGACATATGCCTACTTTTCTTTGTCACTGTACATGGTTACCACGCTGTGTCACCATATATTAAAGGTATCTGTGCTTTCAAGTTAATAGCTTGTGTTCCCAAACCATTGTTACCCCCCTTTGACTATATGTGACTTGTGTTGTGATTTGTCAATGTTGACCACATGAAGTGAAGTTTGTTGGTCATGGTCAGTGACATATGCATCATTGGGTTGGTCACTGTGCATGGTAGCCATGCTGTGCCACTGCATATTGAAGGTATTTGTACTTGCTACTATATAACTAGTATTCTCAAACCATTGTCTTCCACTCTGACCATTTGTGACTCGTGTAATGAGCTATCAAAACGTTTACCACACTTAGTGACGTTATTTGGTCATGGTCAGTGACATATGTCTACTTTGGTTGGTCATCGTGCATGGTATCCACAAAGTGCCAAAAGGTACTGAAGCTCCTTGTGCTTGCTAGTCGATACTTGGTTTTCCCAAACCATTGCTTCTCCCTCTGACCATTTGTGACTCGTATTATGAGTTGTCAACATTGACCACTCACGGTGGATTTCTTTGGTCAAAGGCAGTAGATATGCCTATTTTGGTTGTTCAGTGTGCATGGCAGCAACACTGTGCTACTCACTGAAGGTCGTTGTATTTGCTAGTTGAGAACTGATATTCCCATCGCATTGTTTCCTCCCCTGACCGTTTGTGACTCGTGTTGTGGTTGGTCAACATTGGCCACCCATAATGAAATTCTCTGGTCATGGTCAGTGACATATGCGTAGTTTGGATGTTTGGTGTGAAGATTAGCCACACTGTGCCACTGCGTATCGAAGTTCTTTGTCCTTTCTAGTTGATACATAGGGTTCCCAGACTATTGTCTCTCCCTCTGTCCATCTGTGACTCGTGTTATGAGTTGTCAATGTTGACCACAATTAGTGGACTTCTTCGGACATTGTCTGTGACGTGTGCATCATTTGGTTGGTCGCTGTGCACGATAGCCACACCATACCACTACTTGTTGAAAATCTTTCTACATACTAGTTGATAACTAGTGTTCCAAACCCATGGTTTCCCCCACTGACCATTTGTGACTCATGTTATGAGTTTTCAATGTTGACAACACACTGTGAAATCCTTTTGCTCATGGTTAGTTACATATGCCTACTTTGGTTTGTCACTGTACATGGTTACCACGCCGTGTCACTATGTATCGAAGGTCTTTGTGCTTTCTAGTTGATGGCTAGTGCTCCCAAACCTTTGTTAGCCCCTCTAAATACCTGTGACTCGTGTTGTGAGTTGTCAACACTGACCCCATGAAGTGAAATTCTTTGGTCATTGTCAGTGACATATGTATACTTTGGTTGGTCACTGTGCATTGCAGCCACACTGTGCCACTATGTATTGGAGGCATTTGTACTTGCTAGTCGATAACTAGTATTTAGAAACCATTATCTTCCACTCTGACCATTTGTGACTTGTCTTATGAGCTATCAAAGTTTATCACACATGGTGACGTTCTTTGGTCATGATCAGTGACATATGCATACATTGGTTGGTCATCGTGCATGGTATCCACGCCGTGCTACAACACATTGAAGGTCATTGTGCTTGCTAGTTGATATTTGGTGTTCCCAAACTATTCTTTCCCCCTCTAACTATTTGTGACTCGCACTATGAGTTGTCAACGTTGACCACACACAGCGGATTTTTGTGGTCAAAGGCAGTACATATACCTACTTTGGTTGGTCATTGTGCATGGTAGCCACACCGTGCTACTACTGATTGAAGGGCGTTGTACTTGCTAGTTGAGAACTGATATTCCGGGACCATTGTTTCCCCCTCAGACCGTTTGTGACTCGTGTTATGGCTGGTGAAAGTTGACCACCGATATTGAAATTCTTTGGTCATGGTTAGTGACACATGCATAGTTTGGTTGTTTGGTGTGCAAAGTAGCCACACCGTGCCACTACGTATTGAAGTTATTTGTCCTTTCTAGTCCATGCATAGGGTTCACAAACCATTGTCTATCCCTCTGACCATTTGTGACTTTTGTTATGAGTTTTCAAAGTTTACCACAATAAGTGACATTATTTGGTCATGTGCAGTGACATGTGCCTACTTTGGTTGGTCATCGTGCATAGTATCCACACCATGCCACAATTTATTGAACGTCTTTGTGCTTGCTAGTTGATACCTGGTGTTCCCATACCATTGTCTCCCCCTCTGACCATTTGTGACACCTATTATGAGTTGTCAACGCTGACCACACACAGTAGATTTCTTGGGTAAAAGGTAGGCTTATGCCTACTTTTGTCGGTCATTTTGAATGGTAGCCACACCATGCTTATACTGATTGAAGGTCGCTATACTTGCTAGTTGAGAACTGATTTTCACAGACCATTGTTTCCCCCTCTGACCGTTTGTGACTCGTGTTGTGGTTGGTGAATGTTGACCACTTATATTCAAATTATTTCATCATGGTCAGTGACATATTGATGCCCCCAATTTTGCTGCGCCCCTGATTATCTCCGCGCAGACACAATTCCGCGCCGTCCGTGGATCCCACACTTTTCACTACTATCACGGCTCTACTGAGACACGTAGCGGAATCACGGGACCCCAACCTCTGGTTATTAGCAATTATGCCTATGGAAGGCCTGAATATTTGTGCACAAACCTCACCGATGAATGACACTCCGCGGTCCACTCCTTGCCACACGGGAGCCGCCACCGCATGGCTTCCAGCTCCTCTCGGCGGAACCTTTTGTTCCGCGGACGTGTGCTAGCAAAGGCTTTGCCGGCAGTTCACTTCACTCGGACTTTCAGTTCTTTGCGCACACAACCTCCACAGCACGTGGACAACGGTGTCAGGATTACAGAAGGCACGGAGACAATGGGATAGCGAGCAACGGGGGCGGTTGAATGTCTTTTACATGAATATGGCAGAGTACACAGAAGAGTATGCAAGACTGAGTTGCACTTGTGCTACTACTTCTGAGGCCCTTTTCTACTTGGGACTCCGCACGGCGTGTCTACATGCCGTCAGTCTCATCCTTCTCATACTACCCTCTTTCCCCCTACTTGGACTCCACGCGGTGCGGCTATGCATCGCGGGTCTTGTCCTCAGCCATACACCCATACACACACATGGTACCTCCTCTACTGACTTTCTTCATCCGCGGCTTGTGCACGCGGTTCTTCGTATTCTTCCTTGAATCTTTGTCTTCTGCGGTGCGTCTCTAGGGGCTCCTCCGCGATTGATTCATAGTTACTCATGCTAACTTGCTGTTTTCTCCCTTGATTACTTGGCTTTTCCGCTCACCTATCTGCGCCTTGTCGGTGTTCGTGGATCTTGCTCCGGCTTGCTTCTGTTCTCTTTGTGCCGCAGAATTCCCGCCACTGCTTCCCGCTTCTTTCTTCCTTCGCCACCAGTGCCTGATTTGGGAGGGGGAATTGCCGCAGGTGATTGTGTTGGCCTGCGGCGGTTCTCCTTAAAACATCCTGGTCCTCATTGGCCCTAGATTCCGCGCCACCCATCGCTCAACCGTGTCCGCGGGAGCCAGTGCGCTGCGCGCGGATCTCAGGGTCCCCATGCTTCCTGCGCGAATTGATCTTCCCCGCGGAAATGCGGTGGAACTGTGTTTGACACTAATGCCCCCAGCCCCCCCCCTTTTTGCAAGACTCTGTCCTAGAGTCTTTCAGTGAGTTATCCGCTTGAAATATTTACAGGGCCTGGGACAGTTCTGTTCGTTGCACGGCCTGCAGTACTTCTCCACAGTCCCTCCCTTCCTCTGAAGCTTATCCGCGCACTCGTTGTGAACAAAGAGTCCGTACCCTTCACACCGTGTTGCCATTGTGGGCGTAGTGACCAGCTGCTTACATGAGGAGCAATGTGGTGTGCGCTCATATCTTTTGCAGCTTGAGCATCGGTAGACTTTCTTGCCCTCGTTGCTCCGCCCCACCTCCATAGTGCAGTGTTCATGTGTGATGCCTCCGCAGTGCTCGCACCGGTAGAACGTCCCCTCGAGCCGTCCTCCGCAGTTGTCTCCGGTGCAGGTGCGTTTGTTGGAGAACTTCCACTTCATCTTCCGTGCCTTGCCGCGAAAATCGCTGCAGGTCCAAATGCCCTGCTTCCCGCGCATCCTACACCGCAGGTGGCACATTGTTCTGCACATTCTGCAGGGCTTGCCAAATTCCATCAAGTCTTCTGAGCATGCTCCACAGACTGGGGCCAAGGTGTTCTCGTCGTAGGACAGCGCGGCCCCTTCTTCCACAACGATCATCCCCACGCACTTGTGGCAGTGTCCTGCCCACGCTGAGCTGCCCATGCCCAGGCAACCTTGGTGGGTCAACCTGTTGCATTTGCGGCAATGCTCACCCTTGCTAACCGCCTTGACACACGTGGGGCAACTCTCCGCGACCAACCTGGGCGAGTCGTACTCTTCCTCATCTTCCGAGTCCAGTTATTCCCCTTCCGCGGTTACCCGCGGTGGCTTCCGCGTTCCTTGTTGACGTTTGGCTTCTCGGCAGCACTGCCTGCATCTCTTGGGTCCGCTGTGTCCCCCCTTCTCGTTCCGCGGCTGCTCTAGGTATTTGTCACATATTTTCTGGTGACATCCTTCACATTCCTGTACCGTCCTGTCCCATTGATGTCCACATTGGGTACACGTCTTGCTTTCCTTCTCTTTTTGAGCCTGCTCCGCTGCTGCCACTCATCCTTCTTTCTGCCATTGCCGCATGGTAGCGCCGGAAACCGTGCGGATCCTTGCCGCGTCACTGCCTGCCCTTCCTCCCTCTCTTCCTCATCCTCATCTTCCTCTGGGTCCCATCTTCCACGTTCCTCTCCTCCTCCCAAGCCTGGGCCTCCCCCATCGCGACCTCTCTTCTGCAGCTCCGCTTCCTTCTCCTGACACTCCTTGAGGCAGTTCAGGCATGTGTGGTTCAACCCAATGCAGCTCTTGGCCAGCCCCTGGTGCGCTGGCTGTCCACAGACGCGGCAGACGACCTTCAAGAGTGGGGCTTTTGGCAAGCTTTCCCCGCATACGGTGCAGGGGCCTGTGTAGCCGGCCAGGTCGTGGGGGCTCATGCGTATACTTCTCCGCGGAGTAGCGGCGGGTGTCCTAGGGATCACTTCTCCGCTGCCTGTTTGCTGTGATCCCGGCTGCTCCGGTCGGTCCGGGTGTTCCTGCTGCAAGTGGCCTCCTTGCCCCCCATTTTGTTGCCTCTGCCCCGCCTGTACCTCCCCAGCGGATATTTCCTGGACATCGAAGCCGTCCGTTGATTCATCTTCTTGAGGTTCCTGGCTCCATGCCTCCTCTTGCCCCGACACCTGAGCCTCGCACTGCTCCAACACCTCCTCCGCACGCCATCCCCTCAAGCCCTTGCGTTGCTCCAGCAGGAGAAGCTCTCCACCCGTTCCTGGAATGTGGGTCTGCCAAGCCGGGGACAACAGGACGAACTCAGTGGTCGATAGCTCCGCTCACTGAACCCATCCGGCCCTTCCAACCAAACGTGTCCTGCATCCACGGCAGCCACGCGGTACACCTCACGTGCCTTCTCTGCTTCTCCCCCCGCGCTTGGGAATGGACGGAGGTACACCAGGTTCCCTTCCCTGATCGTTCCATGATTGAGGTGTCAGTTGGCTGCGTCACATTCGCACCAAGCCGAGACGGAGGCACAGAGTTGTGCCTCTGCTCTCACCGCGGATGTCTTGTGGCATCGTGCTCGGTACCACTCCTGCACCTCCGTATCTCTCGCCAACTCCCGCTCCTCCTCTGATTGGTCATCTTGCTGTTGCTCCGGGTCTTATGGCATCCGTAGCGGTGCTTGTGGCATTCCCAGTGCTGCGCACGGAGGCTGTCCGAAGAGAAGGGCGTGGGGCGAGAACGATGTGGCGCGGCTAGGGGTGATGTTGAGGAAGTGGGCGGTCTTCTTGAGGGTTCCCCCCCAGTCTCTTTCTTCCGTGGTGGCCACTGCCCTCTCCAAGACTTCCTGTAGCCGCTCGACTTGTCCCTGGGACTGGGGGCGATATCGCCCGGAGTGCACGTGCTGAACGCCCCACTCCGCGAATTCCTCACAAAATGCCCCTGCGAACTCTGTACCGTTGTCGTTGTGCACCACATGGCAACCGCCAAAGTGGTAGAAGATCTCCTCCCGGATGAACCGGGCTGCCCGCTCTGAGGACTTGTCGGGGACGGCCATGACCCACACGTACTTGGTGAAGTGATCCACCACTGCAATCCAGTACCGCTCTCATTAAGTGCAACGAGGACGTGGCCCATGTAAGTCAATGATGATGCGGTCCAATGGCTTGCCAATGGGGGAGGGCAGGTAGAGGGGCATGTTCTGCGGCGTCACTTTTTGGTGCCGCTCACATGGCGCGCAGTGTTGCACCACTTCCTTTATGATTCCTAGAAGATCTGGCACATGCAGGATGGGGGATAACCGCTCCTTGAGCGCCTGTACACCTGAGTGGTCGTGACCGTGGTAGGCCTCGATCACCGCTTGTTGTATGGTGGGCGTAACACCCATAGGATGTGTGGTTTGGTTCGCCAGAGGCGGCCGCCCTCCCATGCCTACTGCTCACGGAGGCGGGCGAGGTTATCCTTCTTCCGTCAGTCATATTCTACCCCCATCTGGGCGCCCAAGGTCTTGTATACCTTGTCCGCCTCCGCTTTCAGTTGTTCCTTGCTTGTGGCGCGGATCAGGATGTGAGTAATCTGCCAGTTCCGCCAATCCTGTGTTTCCATAGGTCCCTTTTTGCCTGTCTTTTCCACGACGGCTTCCCCTGCCTTCCTCTTCTTCTCCTTCTATAGCGTTGTCACTGTACATGGTTACCATGCCGTGTCATTACGTATCAAAGGTCTTTGTGCTTTCTTGTTCAAAGCTAGTGTTCCCAAACCATTGTTAGCTCCCTCTGACTATCTGTGACTTGTGTTGTGAGCTGTAATTGTTGACCACATGAAGTGAAACTCTTTGTTCATGGTCAGTGACATGTGCATAATGTGGTTGGTCACAGTGCATTGTAGCCACACAGTGTCACTACATATTGAAGGTATTTGTACGTGCTAGTCGATAACTAGTATTCACAAACCATTTTCTTCCACCCTGACCATTTGTGACTCGTGTTATGAGTTGTCTAAGTTTACCACACTTAGTGACATTATCTGGTCATGGTCAGTGACATATGACATCATCTTTGGTCGGTCTTTGTGCATGGTAGACACACACCGTGCTTCTACTAATTGAAGGTCGCTGACTTGCTAGCTGAGAACTCATATCCACAGACCATTGTTTCCCCCTCTGACCGTTTGTGACTCGTGTTATGGTTGGTGAATGTTGACCACTTCTATTGAAATTCTTTCACCATGGTCAGTGACATATGCCTAGTTTGGTTGTTTGGTGTGCATAGTAGCCACACCGTGCCACTAAGTATTCAAGTTCTTTGTCCGTTCTTCTCCATACATAGGGTTCCAAAATCATTGTCTCTCCCTCGGATCATTTGTGACTCGTGTTATGAGTTTTCAATGTTGATCATACATAGTGGACTTCTTCGGTCATAGTCAGTGACATGTGCATCCTTTGGTTGGTCACTGTGCACACTAGCCACACCGTGCCACTTCTTGTTGAAAATCTTTCTACTTGCTATTTGATAATTAGTGTTCCCAATCCATGGTTTCCCCCATTGACCATTTGTGACTTGTGTTATGAGTTTTCAATGTTGACCACACACTGTGAAATCGGTTTGGTTATGGTTTCTGACATATGCCTACTTTGGTTTGTCACTGTACATGGTTACCACGTTGTGTCATTACGTGTCGAAGGTCTTTGTGCTTCCTTCATGGCAGCTAGTGTTCTCAAACCAACGTTAGCCCCCTCTGACTATCTGTGAGTCGTGTTGTGAGTTGTAAATCTTGACCACATGAAGTGAAATTCTTTGTTCATGGTCAGTGACATATGTATACTGTGCTTGGTCACTCTGCATTGTAGCCACACTGTACCACTACATACTGAAGGTATTTGTACTTGCTAGTCCATAACTGGTATTCACAACCCATTGTCTTCCACCGTGACCATTTGTGACTGGTGTTCTGAGTTGTCAAAGTTTACCACACTTAGTGACATTATCTGGTCATGGTTAGTGACATATGCCTACTTTGGTTGGTCATCGTGCATGGTATCCACACCATGCCACAACGTATTAGAGCTCCTTGATCTTGCTATTTGATACTTGATGTTCCCAAAGCATTGTTTCCCCCTTCTGACCATTTGTGACTCCTATGATGAGCCGTCAACGTTGACCACACACAGCGGATGTTTCTTGTCAAAGGCAGTACCTATGCCTACTTTGGTTGGTCATTATGCATGGTAGCCATACCGTGCTACTACTGACTGAAGGTTGTTGTACTTCCTAGTGGAGAACTGATATTCCCATAGTATTGTTTCATCCCCTGACCGTTTGTGACTCGTGTTATGGTTGGTCAACGTTGACCACCCATGTTAAAATTCTCTGGTCATGGTCAGTGACATATGCCTAGTTTGATTGTTTGGTGTGCATATTAGCCACACCGTGCCACTACGCATTGAAGTTATTTGTCCTTTCTTGTCAATACAAAGGGTTCCCAAACCATTGTTCTCCCTATTACCATTTGTGACTCGTGTTACGAGTTGTCAATGTTGACCACACATAGTGGACTTCTTCAGTCATAGTCAGTGACATATGCATCCTTTGAATGGTCATCGTGTACGCTAGCCACACCGTGCCATTACTTGTCAAGAAACTTTCTACTTGCTAGTTGATAACTAGTGTTCCCTACCCATGGTTTTCCCCGCTGACCATTTGTGACTCGTGTTATAAGTTTTCAATGTTGACCACACACTGTAAAATCCGTTTGGTCATGGTTTGTGACATATGCCTACTTTGGTTTGTCACTGTACATGGTTACCACACCGTGTCTTTACGTATCGAAGGTCTTTGTGCTTTCTTGTTGACAGTTAGTGTTCCCAAACCATTGTTACCCCCCTCTTACTATCAGTGACTCGTGTTGTCAGTTGTCAACGCCGACCGCACAAAGTGAAATTTGTTGGTCATGGTCTGTGACATATGCATACTTTGGTTGGTCACTGTGCATGGTAGCCACGCTGTGCCACTACATATTGAAGGTATTTGTACTTGCTAGCAGATAACTAGTATGCACAAACCATTATCTTCCACCCTGACCATTTGTGACTCGTGTTATGAGTTGTCAAATTTTACCACACTTGGTGACATTATTTGGTCATGGTCAGCGACATATGCCTACTTTGGTTGGTCATCGTGCATGGTATCCACACCGTGCCACAACTTATTGTAGGTCCTTGTGCTTGCTAGTTGATACATGGTGTTCCCCAAACCATTGTCTCCCCCTTTGACCATTTGTGAATCCTGTTATGAGTTGTCAACGCTGACCAAAAAAGCGGATTTCTTTGGGCAAAGGTAGTACATATGCCTACTTTGCTCGGTCATTGTGCATGGTAGCCACACCGTGCTTATACTGATTGAAGTTCGCTGTACTTGCTAGTTGAGAACTGATATTCACAGACCATTCTTTCCCCCTCTGACTGTTTGTGACTCGTGGTATGGTTGGTCAACGTTCACCACCCATATTGAAATTCTCTGGTCATGGGCAGTGACATATGCCTCGTTTGGATGTTTGGTGTGCATATTAGCCACACAGTGCCACTACGTTCTCAAGTTATTTGTCTTTTCTAGTCCTTGCACAGGGTGACCAAACCATTGTCTCTCCCTCTGATCATTTGTGACATTATTTGTTCATGGTCAGTGACATATGCCTACTTTGGTTGGTCATCATGCATGGTATCCACACCGTGCCACAATGTATTGAAGCTCCTTATGCTTGCTATTTGATACTTGGTATTTTCAAACCATTGTTTCCCCCTTCTAACTATTCGTGACTTGTATTATGAGTTGTCAACGTTGACCACACATAGCGGATTTATATGGTCAAAGGTAGTACGTATGCCTACTTTGGTCAGTCATTGTGCATGGTACCCATACCGTGCTACTACTGACTGAAGGTTGTTGTACTTTCTAGTTGAGAACTGATATTCCCATAGTATTGTTTCCTCCCCTGACCGTTTGTGACTCGTGTTATGGTTGGTCAACGTTGACCACCCGTGTTGAAATTCCGTGGTCATGGTCAGTGACATATGCCTAGTTTGGTAGTTTGGTGTGCATATTAGCCACACTGTGCCACTGCGTATTGAAGTTCTTTCTCCTTTCTAGTCGATACATAGGGTTCCCAAACCATTGTCTATCCCTATGACCATTTGAGACTCCTGTTATGAGTTGTCAATATTGACCACACATAGTGGATTTCTTCGATCATAGTCAGTGACATATGCATCCTTTGGTTGGTTGACGTGCACGCTAGCCACACTGTGCCACTACTTGTTCAAAATCTGTCTACTTGCTAGTTGATAACTGATGTTCCCAACCCATGGTTTTCCCCACTGACCATTTGTGACTCGTGTTATGCGTTTTCAACGTTGACCACGCACCGTGAAATCCGTTTGGTCATGGTTAGTGACATATGCCTACTTTGGTTTGTCCTTGTACATTGTTGCCACACCGTGTCACTACGTATCAAAGGTCTTTGTGCTTTCTAGTTGATAGCTAGTGTTTCCAAACCGTTGTTAGCCCCTTTTAATACATGTGACCTGTCAACATTGACCTTGTGAAGTGAAATTCGTTGGTCATGGTCAGTGACATATGCATACGTTGGTTGGTCACTGTGCATGGTAGCCATGCTGTGCCACTACATATTGAATGTATTTGTACTTGCTACTTGATATCTAGTATTCACAAACCATTATCTTTCACCCTGACCATTTGTGACTCGTGTTATGAGTTGTCCAAGTTTACCACACTTAGTGACATAATTTTGTCATGATCAGTGAGATATGTCTACTTTGGTTGGTCATCGTGCATGGTATCTACACCGTGCAACATCTTATTGAAGGTCCTTGTGCTGGCTAGTTAATACCTGGTGTTCCCAAACCATTGTCCGCCCCTCTGACCATTTATGACTCCTATTATGAGTCACGAATGGTCAACGCTGACCACACATAGCGGATTTCTTTGGTCAAAGGTAGTACGTATGCATTCTTTGTTGGTCATTGTGCATGGTAGCCACACCGTGCTTATACTGATTGTGAGTCAATGTACTTGCTAGTTGAGAACTGATATTCACTGACCACTGTTTCCTTCTCGGACCGTTTGTGACTCGTGTTATGGTTGGTGAATGTTGACCACCCATATTGAAATTCTTTCATCCTGGTCAGTGACATATGCCTAGTTTGGTTGTTTGGTGTGCACAGTAGCCACGCCGTGCCACAACATATTGAATTTCTTTGTCCTTTCTAGTTGATACATAGGGTTCCGAAACCATTGTCTCTCCCTCTGACCATATGTGACTCGTGTTATGAGTTGTCAATGTTGACCATACATAGTGGACTTCCTCGGTCATAGTCAGTGACGTGTGCATCCTTTGGTTTAACACTATGCATACTAGCTACACCGTGCCACTACTTGTTGAAAACGTTTCTACTTGCTAGTTGCTATCTATTGTTCCCAATCCATGGTTTCCACCACTGACCATTTGTGACTCGTGATATGAGTTTTCAACGTTGACCACAAACAGTAAAATCCGTTTGGTCATGGTTTGTGACATATGCCTACTTCGGTTTCTCACTATTCATGGTTACCACGCCGTGTCATTACGTTTTGAAGGTCTTTGTGCTTTCTTGTTGACAGCTAGTGTTCCCAAACCATTGTTAGCTCCCTCTGAGTATCTGTGACTCTTCTTGTGAGTTGTAAACGTCGACCACATGAAGTGAAGTTCGTTCGTCATGGTCAGTGACATATGCATCCTTTGGTTGGTCACCGTGCATGGTAGCCACGCTGTGCCACGGCATATTGAAGGTATTTGTACTTGCTACTCAATAACTATTATTCACAAACCATTGTATTCCACTCTGACCATTCGTGACTCGTGTTATTGTTGGAATGATGCTCCTCACCATGGCAGGAGTGACTCCAAAAAGGAACACCAAAAAGACAAGCCTTAGTGGCTTAGTGGTTAAAGGTGTCCACCTCTAGAGGCAGGGGCCCGGGTTCAAGTCCCACAAGATGAAATTCTGCCCTGCCTCAAGGGAGGTGGGAAATAGATGCCAGGAAGCTAGCTCAACCTCTAGAGTTCCTCTTTAAGATTCTAGAAGGCTAGGTGAGGGTCCAGGAAGGTGGCACACCTTCTAGAAGGGGTGACTTGTCCTACAAGGCATCTAGAGGTGTCTTCGTCTTCTGGACACCTTCCCTCCTACTAGAAGCAAGCTGAGGAATCTAGGAAGGTGCAGAAGCTTCTAGAGGAGGGAAGGGATGCCTTCCTAGGTGGGAAAAGGACAGCCTACCAAGGAGCACTCTAGAAGCCATAGAATCTGCTAGGAAGCTCCAAATCTGGCATGCTTTGGTGTTCTGGAAAGCTTAGATCAGTGGCTATAAAATGCCACTGCTTGTGAGCCTTGATCAAGTGTTAATTCCCAGTCAATTGAGGCCAAAACTATTGCCTCACTCTCTGACCAGATTTTGCCATCCTTGAACCAGTTGCCTCCACAGTTTCAGTCTCTCTAAAAAGAGTTGGTGGTGTGAACCAGCCACTGCTAGGGACCCTCCAGGGTGTACACTCACCCTCAGACCAACAAAGGGTTATGGGCCCACGCCTCTAAGGGGTTCAAAGCCAGCTTGATTCCACGCTTCCAACAGCAAGACATGGCAACCAGCGAGCAAGAGAGCAACCGCGCTGTCCTTAAGTTTGATGGGACGGGCTTTGCCTTGTGGAGGTGGCAGTTTGAGGTCTTCCTCGACGACAAGGGACTGCTTGAGCTCGTAAAAGGTGATGAGACTGCTCCGCCGGAGACTGCAACGGCTGAGTTGAAGGAGGCATACAAGAAGCGCAACAAAAAGGCGTTGGCGCTCCTTGTGTCCGCGTTATGCCCACCACAACTTGGGCACATCCAAGGATGCACCCTGGCCGCAGACGCCTGGTCAAAACTCTGCTCCATCTACCNAGTTGGTGGTGTGAACCAGCCACTGCTAGGGACCCTCCAGGGTGCACACTCACCCTCAGGCCAACAAAGGGTTATGGGCCCACGCCTCTAAGGGGTTCAAAGCCAGCTTGATTTCACGCTTGCAACAGCAAGACATGGCAACCAGCGAGCAAGAGAGCAGCCGCGCTGTCTTTAAGTTTGATGGGACAGGATTCGCCTTGTGGAGGTGGCAGTTTGAGGTCTTCCTCGACGACAAGGGACTGCTTGAGCTTGTAAAAGGTGATGAGACTGCTCCACCGGAGACTGCAACGGCTGAGGCGAAGGAGGCATACAAGAAGCGCAACAAAAAGGCGTTGGCGCTCCTTGTGTCCGCGTTATGCCTACCACAACTTGGGCACATCCAAGGATGCACCCTGGCCGCAGACGCCTGGTCAAAACTCTGCTCCATCTTCCAGTCAAGCAACCTTGCCAATCAGCTCTTCATCTTCAAACGGCTCATCACCCTCCGAGCCAACGAAGGCGACAACATCATGGAGATCATGCAGCAGATTGAGTCCCTCGCAGCGCAGTGCGTGGCCACGGGTTGGGAGGTCGAATCTCAGTTGCAAGCTATGATCCTCCTTCTGGCCTTGCCGGACAGTTGGATTCCCATGATCACAGTCCTTGGTGGCTGGCCTTCCGACGAGCTAAAGTACCTGAAGGTTGCTGAGTACGTGCGCAATGAGTGGATGCGACGTGGCGGTCGAGAGAATGCAGCGGCATCAAGTTCAGCTTACACAGTTCATCCTCAAAGTGGAGGCCGAGGCAACAAGTGGAAGGGTGCCAAACAGGGCACCAAGAAGGGTGACAAGAAGGGGGAGTGCTTCTACTACGGCAAGGAGGGCCACTTCGCGCACAACTGTCCTAAGAAGAAAACAGATCGGTCGCAGCGGGGCGGGAAGAAAGATGAGCACGCCCTTATGGCGTACAACTCCACCAACTTGAAGGATCCGGGAGTTGCCGTCATCGACTCCGGATCAGGCCGCCACACGCAATGCAACAGGACGGCATTTGTCACCTACGGCGCCTCGGAGAGACGCATGACGGTGGCCAATGGAAAAACAGAGGTGGCGGTCGGTGAGGGTAACGTCCGCATTGAGTCAGTTGTGGATGGCAAACCTGTCACAAGCACAATCTACGATGTGTTGCATATGCCCAACTTTGGGGCAAACTTGCTCTCCGTCAGCCGCTTTACCGACAAGGGACTTGAGGTGCTCTTCACAAAGAAGGAGGCCGTCATCCGCAAAGAGGGCAAAGGTGAGGTGATTGCGCGTGCCAAGAGGGAGGACGACTTGTACCTGCTACGTGCAAAGATCCTCAGCAGCCGGGTGGGGTCCAANTTTCTCCATCAACAGTGAAGGAGATGGCTAAGAGGGAAGTGGTGCGGGGTCTCCAAATCAGCGGCCTTGATGGAACCAAGGAGACCGTGTGTGAGCCATGCATCATTGGCAAATCAACTCGGCAGCCGTTTGTCGCCAAGGGGACGCGTGCATCTGCAAAACTGGCCGTGGTACACACAGATGTGTGTGAACCGCTTGAGAGCTCCATCGGCGGAGCTCGCTACTTCCTCACCTTCATCGATGACCACAGCCGAAAACTCTACCTCTACCCAATGAAGCGGAAGAGTGAGGTCCTTGCGTGCATGCAAGAGTTTGTGGCTGATGTGGAGCGGCAAACAGAGTTGAAGGTGAAGGCATTCCGGAGTGACAACGGCGGTGAATATGCGGGGTGCCTTGGGTGGATGAAGAGCAAGGGGATTGAGTGCCAGAAAACAACTCCACACTCCCCACAACAAAATGGCGTCGCAGAGAGAGCAAATCGCACAATCCTTAACATGGTGCGATCCATGTTGAGCGACGCCGGCCTTACACAACGGTATTGGGCGGAGGCGGCAAGGACAGCAGCGTACATCATGAATCTCATGCCGACCAAACCGCAGAAGGACAAGGAGAGCAATGCGTGGAAGACGCCACAAGAAGTGTGGAGCGGGAGGAAGCCGGCGGTTGGTCACCTCCGCACGTTTGGTTGTGTTGCACATGCAATGGTGCAGGCACGTGAGGGACGGAGCAAGCTGGACCCGCGTACCCGCCGGTGTATTTTCCTTGGATATGCAAGCGGAAGCAAGGTGTATCGGCTCTTTGACCCAAGGAGGCAGCAGATTGTGCGGAGTCGCGACGTCACGTTCGACGAGAAAAGCCGTTGGACAGACAAGGAGGCAGGTCTCTCCAAGAGGGGGGAGTGGATGCCACTCCTTGAGGGGGAGACGCCGGAGGACGTGAATGAGGGTGACGTCCTCGCAGCAGCACCAGCCAGAGATGATCGCCCGAGGGATGTGCGAACGGCACAAGTTGTTCCGGCCAGTTCGGATGAGGAATCCAAAGCACCGGAGATGGACTTGGAGGCGGGGAATCGACCGATGTCTCCAAGGTCTCCAAGACAGGGGGAGAAAGCGCTTGGAGAGGATGGCGCCGAAAGGGGACAGCAACAACAACCGTCTCAAGAGCCCCGCACGAGCAGCCGTGTGCGAAGAAGGACAAAAAGGTATGATGCCAACAAGGGAATTTGGACTGGGTTTGCACAAGCCTTCTTCACGCAAGAGGAGCCTCAATCTGTAAAGGAGGCACTG